>JAQFXT010000286.1:0-49027 GCA_034683725.1 Strigamia crassipes
AATACAATTATTATATAATAATCTTAATCATAACTTAATCTTAATGGAGTTTGTGATGTGCATATAAGTGAAACGAGAATTGTTTGCGACTTTCAGCAAAATGGCAATCCTTTCAACCGTAAATACTAAGGCTGAATTCTCCATCGTCATTCATTGACATTACTATATAATTATTATAAATAATTAATCGTATATACGGTTACACTTAAATGTCAAGTTACATTTATAAATTAATCTTAACGTAGTGTGTATTAAGGAAACTTTTAGAGAAATGGGAATCCACCAAGAAGAATGTTCTCCCATCCAAATACATGACCGCTTACCATCCATTTTCTTTATATTTATACCCATTCACTTAAGATTACTCTCACCTGGAACGTTATTAGGTTTAGCATCTGGAAGTTTAATTCCAAACGAGTAGTTGTGGGATTTTTCATGAACAACGTGGTCACTTTTCTCCGGATTGTAAGAATTAGGAGCTAAGATTACACATCAAAATTAGTCATTAGAAGTTAGATTATTATAACTATAACAGAAGTAAATATTAAAAGAGAAGGTTATTAATTTTGCCACCACACTCCCTACATTCGCTCATCAATAGTCAATAAAATTCGCATCGTTTCATCTCATGCTCAAGTCTCTTCACTTTACATTCACAAATTTCACTTGTCATACACGACACTTTTACATTCAAGCTGCACTGTATTTAATTTCTGATTACCTGGAACATTAAATGGACTCGGATCCTTAATCTTTGCACCAAAAGAGTAAAGTGGAGCTGATTCATTAACCTTTCCGTCACTTTTGTCTGGGCTATAGGCATTTGGAGCTAATTAATAATTAGTAAAATTATTATTTAATAATTTTCATTATAACTTAATCTTAATGCAGTTTGTGATGTGTGGGTAAATGAGACAGTATTCTTTGTGGCATTCAAAGAATTGTGAATCCTTTCAACCAAGGAATATTAAAGCTGATTCCCCTCCAAATAAACGATCGCTTACCACCAATATATTTATATAAGTACATATAAATCTTACTTTAGATTATCCCACTTAAGATTGTGCTCACCTGGGATATTATTAGGCTTAGCATCTGGCAGTTTAATTCCAAATGAGTAGTTGTGTGATTTTTCATGAACAATTTGGTCACTTTTCTCAGGATTGTAAGAATTGGGAGCTGAGATTATAACGAGCAAAATTAGAAAATTAGAGCTTCAATTATTTTAAGTATAGCGTAAATAAACATTAAACAGTCATGCTGGCTAATCTCGCTACGAAACTCAATTATTAGCTCATTAAATAACATCTTTCACACTTCACATTTCTTATCCTCTCCATTTTGAGAATTTCAAAACTAAACCAAATATTTCCCATCGCACATGATATTTATTGCATTGTATAAAATGTGTGCCTACCTGGAACATTGAATGGGCTTGGGTCCTTAATCTTTGCACCGAAAGAGTAAAGTGGAGCTGATTCGTGTACATTTCCATCACTTTTATCAGGACTGTAAGCATTTGGAGCTATCAAGCGAAAAAAAAAAAAAATTTATAACAATAATCACATTTTATAACTACAGAATTTCAACAGGAAAACGGTTTTCTTTGAGGTTTTTTTTATTTTTCTTTTCATTTCCTGTTTACAATTATTGTAGAAAAACGAAACGGCCCGGACTCCGAGGAGTCGCGGACCGGGAGTTGAACCCAGATCCCCTATTTGCCGGATGAGTGCTCTACCACTTGAGCTATCCGGGACTCCAACGGAACCGGTGCACGTTTCGCTTTGTATTTTTCCACCAAACCTGGCCTGCCCATTACATGGGCTTAGACCACATCACACAACTTTGTTCGCGTCAGAATCACTTTAAGTAATTTTATAACTACAGAATTTCAACAGGAAAACGGATAGCTCAAGTGGTAGAGCACTCATCCGGCAAATGGGGGATCTGGGTTCAACTCCCAGTCCGCGACTCCTCGGAGTCCAGGCCGTTTCGTTTTTCTACCAATAATTGTAAACAGGAAATGAAAATAAAAATAAAAAAAACCTCAACAATAATCACGTACATAAGTGACAAAAAAAATTGTTTCTTAATTATTCGGTGGTGTTAATTTAAAGTCTATTAAAATAATGTTTCTATAATAGGGGTTAACTGTACAGGAAGATTCGTGAAAGGAATAAACGCAAATGTAATAAGATCCAACGTTTTATATGTCGTGTTTTATTGCTTTCGTGCTTCTTCCTTTTCCTTTAACAAATTGTGACGATCAATATTGATGCTTGACAAATCTACTGTGCTCAGTTAAATTTTTATATTACCTGGAACATTAAATGAACTCGGATCCTTAGTCTTTGCACCGAAAGAGTAAAGTGGAGCAGATTCGTGAACCTTTCCATCACTTTTGTCAGGACTGTAGGCATTTGGAGCTAGTTATTGCAACAGTAAAAAATAGAAGCAAAAACAACCATAATTAGAATTAAAAAGCAAAGAAACCATAGTACCAATTATAATTAGTAACACGCTAACAATTTTCATAAACAGCACTTTTTTACACAGTGTGTGAGGACCTCTGCAAATCCTATTCACATTTGGGATTTCAAAAATATTTACATTACCTGGAACATTAAATCTGCTCAGGTCCTTTATCTTTGCACCGAAAGAATAAAACGGAGCTGATTCGTGAACTTTTCCATCACTTTTGTCAGGACTGTAGGCATTAGGAGCTAATTAATCATAAAAGAAGAAAAAAATTAACGGAGTAATCATTATTTTTTTTCTTTTAAGCCAAGCATAATTAATCGGACAATAGATTAAACATTTAAAGAATTTAGATTTTTTTCAAAGAAAAGCATTTAAAAAATGTGCCTAAAGCAATGTTGTTATGCCAACTAGTTTTTTTTGTTTTGTTGTAATTGATGTGGCATTGAAAGGATGATTTTATTAGTGATGCAATCGTAATATCTCCTTGGAAACCTGCATTTTGGTAATGAGACATCTGGGTCATTATACCTGGATTTAAAATTTTTCTCTTTTTCCTCGGAGCTTTTTTTTTTTCTTGCAAATCCACTTCACTACAGTGATGGTTTAAAAATAACTTACATTGGAATTATATTTCAATGTATTATAATGTATTTTAAAATAGATTAAATTTCACAAAAATCTTGGGGATACATTTTGCAATACATTTTTGCATGCTATTGGTTTGCAAACGATATTACATTTTGTAAAGCGTATTATGAAATGCATTATGCAATGTATTTTTTAATATACTTGAATTCCACAAAATGCCATACAGTTTGGAATACATTAATTGGGCAAATGTAAAAGTATATTGTAAAAATATATTTTTGAACCATATGGGTGTACCACAGCAAATGTACTGTACTGAATTTGGATAATTATATTACCTGGAACGCTAAATAGATTCGGATCCTTAATCTTTGCACCGAAAGAGTAAAGTGGAGCTGATTCGTGAACATTTCCATCACTTTTGTCCGGACAGTACGCATTTGGCGCTAATTAATCATGAAAGTAAAAAATGAAAACAATTACACAAAAGCTAAAAATTTACGTAAAACGATTAAAATAATAAAAAAATAAACTTAAAAAAAAAAAAAAAAACGCATCCGAAGCTGAACTTACCTGGAGTTTTAAACACTTTACCAGCTTTAAGTTTTTCTCCAAATGTGAATTTGGGCGCACTCTCGTAAGCAACTGCCAGACTCTTTTCAGGCTTATAAGCATTTGGAGCTGGGTCGAAGGTATAAAATAATTGTGTGTTAATTACGGATTAAGATCGATATCTATTAATTGTCACCAAATTAAAGACACGTCAATAAATATCTTTTTTATTTTATTTTTTTTAAAATCACCAAAAGATGTTTCATTGAGAGTCTGTTGTAAAAAAAAAAATTCCAAATCCGAATATCAAGAGATAATAAGTGAGTCAACAAAATATTTCAATTTTGGTTTTACCTTTTTTACTTTCACTATTTATTCACCTTAAATTTCTTTTCATCGTACTATACATTACAAAACTATAATACATTTTCAATTTTTTTGGCATTTTAATTTAGCTTCAATTATCCATGTAATATTTCCCCCTAAATGTGTCCGAGCCCCAATAAAGTCGGTAAGAACCTGTGTTGCTTTCTTTGTCCGCAACATCTAATGGAATAAAACTCAGCAGTAAAAACCTGTCATTTAATTCCTATTCTCTTTTCTTATTTTAACCTGCTTCAGATTTGATCGCATTTCTGGATTTACTTCTCGAAGGGCAAAATAAACAGTTTTTAGGAACTACAAAACAAAATCAACCATTAAAAATAATTATTTGTCTTCCCTATTTTAATTCACTGCCTTGTCTTTTCATCTCTATCTCTCGTTTCCATTTTGAACTCAATGACTCGAATGGGGTTGGAATTTTGTAATGGTTTGGAGCTTATATAATATGTAAGGAAAAAAATCATTACTTTTCAGCGCATTCCGCGACCAATTAACAACTGATTCACCTGGAGTGTCTGAAACTCGCTTTGTAGTAAAATCTCTCGCCTTCCCAAACATGTGTGCAGCCAAGGCATGCGGCACTCCACCTTTGTGCACCAATCCACTCACATTGTAAGCATTTGGTGCTAAATCAATCGTGAAAACGCGCAATCTAATTGATGCTTATCATTTCTTATACCTGGTCCCTTGAGATGAACTTTTGGATCTTTTCTTCCGACACAATTCCAACATGGTGTCCGAACTCTCTGCAAATCATCTTTAATCGTGTAAGCTCCGGGACCTTGTTTATATAAAAAAAAAGTGTGAGGGCTTTTTCCCCCCCTTTATTTAATGCGCGACTAATGATAATACCACAATATTTCACAGATTATATAAGTTCATTAACACTTTTGACATTAATCGGTCTAATTTGCAATTACAATTTGAAATATATGGGAAAACATTGTTGGTTTAACGCACACTCGGCACCTTTTCACGTGGATTTCTTAAAAACTGATAAATTTAGGAATAAAAATTATACAACATTGCAAATAAATGTTGTTAACTTATGGCCGTTGTTAACTTATGGCCGTTCGTAGCCTCCCAAAACAACCGAAGAAAAAGGAGATAGGTTTCTCATAAAATCTATCGCCTTTGCCTAGTACAATTATAATTTTGCGTCAAATTTCTAGCAAAATTTGGAATTTACAAACTTTTAACTTCTCGCGTGACCAAAGCTAAATGCTTCAGTATTTTTACAACTCGGAACCTATTGGTCACACGGGTCACGAATTCTGCCCGTTTAACCGCAGGTTATGTAATTAATTTACATAACCTGCTGTTAAACGACCGAATGTATAAAATCGGACCAATTTTGGTAAACGCACTGGTAAAATAAACAAAATATGACTAAATTTATCTCTTAACCTGGCATCGTGTCTCTCTCCTTCATCACCCTTTCTCTCGTTTCTTTATGCCTCAACCATCTATCATAACATGGACAATCTTGCGTGTGACCTTATAATCGAAATAAAACTCAGCAATTCCAATCCTTTTTAGGGTAAAACGATAAAGAATTACATAGTACTTCAACTACCTTCTTTGAGCATCATGTGTTTTGAAGTAGTTGCTGCTCCCGCAGACAAAGGTCTCCATTTTGCGTCATAAAATTTATTAACAGCTGCATTTTAAAAAGAAATAAAATGGTTTAAGCCTTTGAACGCAAATGTGTCGCATCAAATGTATTCAGGATTCGTGGATCTTACGGTTTGGATCTCGAATAACAATGCCGCTTGAAAATGGCCTCGTAGTGGATGAACCAGAGGCAGTCATTTTTAATTTTTTTACGCAAAGACTAAAAATTTAGAAATGGAAAATGATCATGACAGAAATAACTGCTTAATTTGCTTCCGAAGAACAAGATTTTCCTGCTGCCATGGCAACAGGAATGCTAAATCCAACTCAATTACGCCATCTAGTGGTGATTAATTATTCTTTTTTTTTTAAATAAAAATTGCAAATAATCACTGCCATCAATAATAAAAAAAACGTTTTCATTCAGGTGACAATTAATTTGTACAGTTTGAAAACAAAACACACAACTGTCAAATTATGCATAATTACAATGAATAAACGAGTGATATAAAATAAAATATAAAATGAATCGAGCCCTTGTGTATGGTTCTATGGTATAAACAGTTCAAAATTGACATTTTACCTGGTGTAGAGAAAGGAACAGATGTCTTGGGCCTAATGCCAAAGGAAAACATAGCACCACTCATTTTATTACTGATGTTGTATGCATTGGAGGCTGGTTTTATAACCAATTTAAGATTATATTAAAGAACTCATCTAGATTTATTTTATAGTAAATCTTTTTTTTTTATAAATATAATTACGTATACAAAGACACAACAAAACACGGTACAGTTTTCCCTTACCTGGGTTTTCATTAGTTTTAGTGCGGTGTTTCATTCCTAGGATACAGCTGGGTGCCCTTTTCCTTATTACATTTAGTCCTTTGTTAGGCTGGTAAATATTTGGAGCTAGTACATGTTAGATATTAGTAAGCATTTAGCAGTGGAAGCATTTGTTAGTTGATTAGACTGTACTAGGGGTTCCCAACCTTTTGAAACACATTTTCTTAGCGACCCTACAATCAACTATTGGTTTATGTTTGCAATAGTTCAAAGTTGTAGTCCCTGGAAAAACGTGATTTGACCGCTATTGCCCACAAGGTTCAAAAAATAAATTGCAATTACATTTCAATGCATTACAACGTGTTTTGAAATGCATTAAGTCTCACAATACATTTGAGAATGCAGTTTCCTATACGTTTTTGCATGTTATTGATTTGCAAATGACACTACATTTTGTAAAACGTATTACGAAATGCATTCCACAAATGTTATTATTGTAAAATCTGAATGCATAAATAATATAATAAAAATCTACGAAAAGTGATAAATTTTGCAATGCATTAATTGGGCAAATCTAAAATATGTTGTTCCGAATGGATGGGTTGGGAATCCCTGAACCATATTATAACTAATTTTAAGTGTACAGTTTCATTACACATGCATGTATTGAAAGCAATTACAGCAATTTAAACTACCCTGCCCAACACTCCTAATATGAATAATCAAAATTTAGTAGGTTTTGTAATTGATTCACACTTTTTATTTTTTTTAATGCTACTGGTCATTGGATGTAACGTCTAAAAAGAGCCTACCTGGTGTAGGAGTTTGAGCAGACGGCTTGGGCCTAATACCGAGTGAATACTTAGGACCACCCATTTTGTTATTGACGGTGTAAGCATTAGGGCCTGATTCCAAAGTCAACAAAAAAAGCCAGTTTTTTGTTTAGAATAGTTTAATTTGACTTTATTTAATTAGCTTTAATAGCCTTACCTGGACCTTGGTTAGGTTTAACATCAAGTTTCATTCCTAAAATAAAGCTAGGAGGTCGTTTAGTTATTAACCTGAAACCCTTGTCCAATTGGTAGATATTGGAAGCTAATTAAGGTGGGGGTGCATTCAGATTAGTAATATTAAAATTATTAGTTATAGTAATTATTCTAAAAGTTCTAGAACTTTAAAATCACACATTCGGTGCATTCAAACTTGAAAGGCCAAAGTCGACTTTGGATATCACGACTTTGATGATGCATTTTGCGTCATGATTATATTATCAGATAAAGTCATTTAATCGTAAATCGTAGACCTTGACTTTTCAAAATTGAACGCACCTAATCAGAAGCGTAACAACCCGGTCCGTGTCAGTTATAAATTTTGATTTATGAATGATTTTTTCAACTTTATTTCATCTTTATTATTGATTTATCATCACCATCCTACCTCAGATATTTATAGCATCCGAAAACAAATTGCAGCGCTCGTGTTTTTTTTTCACACCTTGCACACCCGGCAGGTACGCCCCTGCAGGTACGCCCCTGTACCTAATGGCATTTAATCGATGATTAAATGATTAATCAATAGATGATTGCTACATTTCAATTTCTAAGTTAAATGTATTAAGACCTAAGCCTCTGATTACATTTTTATCAGTAACCTGATCAAATAACTTAAAAATAAATCAAATTACCTGGTATATCAGCCAATTTAGGGTCCTTAATTTTAACTCCAAATGAGAACAAAGGTGCTTTGTCGTGTACAGTATCATCGCCCTTTTCAGAATGATACGCATTGGGTGCCGGAGTATTAAACGGTTTATCTTCCTTCATTCGTCCTGAAAGCGTTGGCGCTGCCGGCGACTCTCTTCCTTTACGCGTGACACCAGTAGTCAAATATTTGCCTGGTCCCGGACCAGGTAATTCGAGTTTCTCATTGATTCTACAAAATAAAATCACTATGTAATAATCTGATTAAAAATGGGTGATAATTATAATTTTACCGAGGTCGGAAAGTGAAAGCAGGAGCTTTAGATTTGGATGGATCGCGTTGAGTGGTGCCAAATAGAGATGGCAATGTCACAGCAGCTGGTCCAGGGCCATTGAATTCAGCAGCTATAGGTCCCCGACGTTTGGTCGGCGTCCATGTACCTTCCCTGTAGCCCATCTTGTCTTGGGTGACAGTTCTGTAAATAGAAAGAAGGGAACAATTAAAGCTATTGATCTGTCGCAGTGTTGTTGATGATGAAGAAGAATCCAAATCTCCATAGAGGTATGACGTGAACTAGGGTCACATAACTCGATACAATATAAATTGTTCCTCCATGTTATTCGTATGGGGCTTTTTAAAAAAATTCTCAAGGGGAAAATTTCAGTGATAAAATAACGACGTGGTTCAGCAAATACTTAAAGTTTGTTGAAATGAATAGAAATAAGTGAAATAAATAGCTTATAATTGAACGTTTCTAAATGAAATATTGTTATCACTACCGCGCATACTTGTGGATAGCTGAGATCTGAATGATGATTCAACCCAGCAAATCGCGTCATTGCCGCTTACGATAAGGAAAGGAAAATAAGTGACACAACCCATTGCTTAAAGGAAAATAAACGGACTAACTTAAGTAAAATATGACGTAAAAAACATCATTCCCTGAAGTGAAAATGAGGTTATCAACTTAAAACAAACATTTAAACCAATTTTTCTTACCAATTTGAATGCACCCAGTGGTTGTTTTTTTTTGGGAAGAGATGAATTGTGGGCGTTTTTTAAACCGTTTTATTTAAACTCCACCCTTAGGTAAGAGCTATATAAGGTACGAGACCTAGGTTAAAGCGT
Organism: Strigamia crassipes; assembly: GCA_034683725.1. Taxonomy (NCBI): domain Eukaryota; kingdom Metazoa; phylum Arthropoda; class Chilopoda; order Geophilomorpha; family Linotaeniidae; genus Strigamia; species Strigamia crassipes. The sequence goes on from JAQFXT010000286.1 coordinate 9,234, forward strand.
GGGTGGTCAAACTCGTGAAACTAGATGGAGAAAAACGATTGTTTTATGTTAATTTTAAAATTGAATGTCAATATTTTTAAACATGTGTATAATTTTGATTTTAAATTTATAAATTATTAATTGCACCTATTTTATTGGTTTATGACTAATTAAGTTAAGTTATATTTAGGTCTAATTTTTCTATAAATTCGTGTATTTTTAAAAAGAAAAAAAAAAAAACTTTTTTTATTTCTTGAAGGAAATTTAAAATAAGAGGAAACTTTATCTTGAATCAGACCTACTTTATTTTCCTTTTAAATTTTTTTCCCTAGTGGTGAGATTGTTGAATTAAAGTCAATGGAATTTTAATAGTGTCAAATGACATCGTGCCTAGTTTTCTCACTAAGTTAAACTGCTCTTATAATTTTAAAAAATGCGCACACACACACCACATTGTTCTAACAATCTGTGCAAAATGTTGATCAATGCAAACAACAAAAGAAAACCAAACCCACAACACATGTTGTGGTTGCCCGAGGAAGAAAATTATTCTATTTGCTACCATTTTAAAAAATAAAATAAATAAAATTTACTTCTAAACATTCAGGCTTAACATCTTCAAAACTCAATACAGCACATATATGTAACTATGAAATCATAAACTTAAATTAAATAATCACCCAAACATGGATTCCCAAACCTTTTTCAACCAGATTCTAGTGATGAGTCAGCTTTAAGACATGACCTGAATACCAAATTAGCACTTGACCTTGTTTAAAACACCTCCCACCTGTGTCTTGTACCCCTTACACATGTCTAACAAGTGAGAAATGACGTCTACAATAGTCCCTGTAGGCTGTTTTTCCATAAAAGGAAGTTGAATTTCTTTCAAGGTCCCACCAACTCACAATAATAATTGACATCAATTTGTTGACAAAATTTAAACTTTGTTGCGTAGTGACTAAAATATCAACAAGTTGTAAAAAATGTAATAGGAAAATCAATAGTATTGGTTAATTTTTTATATATAAATTTTTCTATTTATAGTTTAAATGTTTTCCCCTTTTTTGTGTTTTGAGAGGGTTGATGGTAGTTTGAGGAAGGTTTTACAAAGCACCTGCAGGGATGGCCTATTTATTGATTGGTACGTGGTAGTTGTAGTTCACCTGCAGGAATGTATTCACACTTTTATTTTTCATTTTTCCAGTTGTTTTTGCATTGTTTTTGTGACTGTTTGGTGTGGAATGTTCACACTGATTGCCATGCACAGGGTTTAATTAAAAGCAAACACGAATATTATTAAGTCGAGGTTAAGTAATTGCATAAGAGGAGATTAGTTTTGATTTGTTGTGTGTCTAGTTATAGCGAATTTAAACCATTTGACCAAATTATGTCATTACAGTTTGGAAATATTGCTTTATGGAAAGCGGAAATGAAACATTTATCTATTAAATCGATCGGAAATTTGTTTTGTATTGGCAGGATTTTTGTTTTTAATGTTAAATTCGAATTTGTAAATAGAAAGATTGTGAGAACTAACTCACCTACTGAGACAATACTCACTCGTCGTCCACTTCCAACTAATGCTAGTTTCGTCTGCTCACTGACTTATCTGCTGCAGTTGTCTTATTGGCCATTAAACTCCGTGATGTCATCTCCATTACATAATACGGCCTTGATCCGATTGAACGTAGATGTAGTGACGTTATAAAATGTTAAAACCTCAAATGCAAACTCATATTTCCGTTGTTTGATTATCTTGCTGCGGAGATTTGGTTCAAGATGGCGCTTCACACATTTTTACCAGAAATGGAAAATAGATAGTTCTGACCAGTAAAGGAAGGCAGATCGATAAGTGAAAAAAGAAAATGCCATTACAGGTTTGATTTTTGGCGACCGAATTGAAAAAGATGGAAACAAAGAAGATTAATTGCATAACTTGTGTTTGCGTTAATATTCAATTTGTTAACAAAATAAATCGGGTCAATTTTCTTATCTAACAAGGAAGTTGGGAAACAGTTTGAATTTGTTTTTATTGAATGAATTTGTTAAAGTCGACGTTTCCAAAAACCTTCATTTTATTTTAAATAATGAAAAAAATATATATATTTTTAACGATCGGAAATACACTTAACCTTTTTCTTTTGTTAGCTGAATAACCTCAACTCCACCCAAATGTAATTTATTTATAATTACGATGGTGACATCAAATGAATATTCCAAAAGAACAAAAAGGGATTTTTGCATTGTGGAGAAATGTTATAAATTATGAAATAAATAAATAAACAGCTGATGTTCATTACACGTGTCTTTATTAGGGTTTGGGTGCAGGAAGTGTAGCAACAAGCCACTTGCAAAAATGTGAGTCGAGTGTTAAACAGTTTACATAGAAAACTGCACTCAATTGTGGCAGAAAGCTTCACAAAAAAAAAAAAAATTGGATTTGATTCAAATGGAATGTCAAGATGTGTGCACAGACTGTTGAGTTCAACCTGGGTCACAATTGCGAGTAGTTTATCAGTGTCAGTTGAAAATACTCGATACAACAAACTGCTTTTTTTGTTGTTGAAAATGCTGCAGAGTTGCGTCATTAGGAATGACCTTATACGGTGCGATGTGCGACCTGTCGCAATAACTAAAAAAATTAAGGAAAATAAAATATGAAAATAAGGAAACGGGTCGAATTTATCACTCAAATCGAAAACTCATTCATGAGAATATTGAAAAAAATATATATATTTTAATGTGTTTTTTGCGAATTATTACTAGTTTTCTATTTGTAGGGAATTAAATCTCTTATTTTGTTTGGTAATTCGATTGTGATGCATCCGGGTCATTAGAGATTTATTCTTCTAAAACCAGTCTTCTGACAGGTACAATCATTTTCCAATCCGAATCAAATGAACCGAGGAATATTGGCCTTTGAGTCTGAAATGTAGGTCAAGACGATGTAAATCAGAACAGCTTTTCCTCTTTTTATTTTTAAAACGAGACAAATATTTTCAATTTATTTTTTTTATTTCACTCAAAAAATATTGCTTAGAAATTGCATTACAAAAATATGTATAAAAATAACGATAGAAAACATAAATTACTGCTTTTTCAAATAGGAATTATAAATTTCTAAATGAGATTTTTGAAATTTATGCAACCACTTTGACTTCTCTCTACTAGACACAAAATGATCTCTCAACTTCATCTCGAGTAAACCTCGCAAAGATGCTTCGGTCGTTTGATTTTTCCGCTTTTCGTAATCGTCCAACGAAACTCTTTCACACGATGAATATTCTAAAAATAAAAAATTAAATTAAATTAAAAAAATTACCACATTATCATCGCAATTACCGGCCAAAGCGGGATCTGAATCGTCGGAATTCGAAATCCTTTTCACTTCCAACAATAAATCCTGAGGAACGTTGAAAAGTATTTTATATTGCTTAAACATGAAATAGATAGTTATAAACGCTTGTTCCGGTCCCAGCAAAGAAAAATTCATAACGCTTGGTCCGAGTTCTCGCATAACAACATATTGATTGGAAACCTTGAGCAAAATAAACCAAAAATTAAACAAATTTACAAGTTGTATTGTGTATTGATATACATACACTTTTGCTCAATTGAACTGAATTATCCGCTTCAACGCTATTCATGAACACCAAAACTTGCTGCAATTTGATTCGCTGATCGTGACGCAACATGAGACATGCAAATTGTAAAGCTTGTAAAGCAATTTCGATTTTATTTTCCTTCAAGAGAGCATAAATCTGGAGAAATACTGTCTGAAAATGGACGAAAAACATAATTAATAATTGGTTTTTGACACGAACATCGATTAAAATTGCAAAATACTCACTTGGAAAGCTGCAGGTACGAGTGGCGTTTTGTTTTTACTCAAATGCTCAACCACCAACTTAAACGCGGCTTTTTTCCACTCCTTTTTAGACCAACTGACAGCCGGTTTACACGAACCCAAAGGTACATCGACGCAAGTTTGAGCAGCTGACAACCACTTGTCATCGTAAACAGTCATCTCGGACAAAAACGAACGCGCCGGTCCGGCCTCGGCGTCGGGATCGCAAAAATCACTTTTATCGTTAACGAGTGGCAATAAATCTTCGAGATAGGGAACTTCGATAAGCGATAAAAGTCGAGCGAGAGCGAGTTTCTTCAAAAGAGTTTCGCGTACGTCGTCCATCGGATGTTTTCTTTTACTCAAACTCTCGCTGCTAGCTGACAGCGTCGCGACGCTCCAACTTCGCTTCAATGGGCAAACGGAGGTCAATTCCACCTTCTCGTGAGCTTTATCCGTAGAAACCTCAGCGATCCGTCTCATGGAACCGTCTCTAGATCGAACTAAGTGCGAGAAACTCGTTAAACGTTTTAAAACGGGTCCCGGTTTGAGTTTGCGTATTGAGGAGCGATGGCTCTTCGTGAAATGTTGCGCTTGGTCGTTTTCCGCGTACGGGTTAGCGATTATCTCCGGCGTTGATTCGTAAAACGTCGATTTCACGTCGTCGCTTTCGTGCTGTAAGGCGCGTCTTAAACTGGACGACGCGCGGGGAGTTGTTTCGGTTTTGCGCGTGGCGGAGAATCGGTAGAATTTCGCGCAACTGTCTTCGAATGTTTTGTCGCTGTTTCGAGTATGGGTCGACGATTCGAATACGTTTTCCTTGAGTAGTACTTGGCACACTTTCAATGCGTTGTCACGGTCGATTTTTTTGTCGTTGAGTAAAGTGGACGCGTTTTCAGTGAGGAATTTGTGAACCACGTCCACGGCTTCGGTGCCAGTGAAACTTTGTTCGTAACTTCTTAATCGATGACGGTATCTCTTCGTTAGAAGATTACTGTTTAGGTAATCCAAAATGGCAGTCCATAATGCAGTCGCTTTGAAAGGATCTGTTTTAATAAGAAAAAAATATTTAGAGTGATTTGTGGGTTGTTTTAATTATTTTTTTTATTCTGTTGCGTTTGCATTTTCACTCGGATTCTATCCGTTTTGCAGGTATTATTACATTTTTTAGTACAAGAGTCATCGCAAGAACATGATACAAACTGTCCTTGGAAATGTGCACCTGCCATGACACATAAAATAAAAGCTTTAAAATGTATGTAACAGCGGCGAATAAAAGTGCAAACATTTCTTTTTCTACTAATATTACTCACCATTCATTGTTGAAATAAAAATCGTAAAGAAACAGACGTTATGTATATCATAAGTCTTTGAAAATCCCTCTCAGTTGAACATCAACAGAAGCCATGTTTTACCGTACCGCCACCTGATGACGGTTATTGCTTTTAAAAATTAAAAATTGTTTTTTGATACGAAAATCGATCTTAAAATCGATCTTTAAATTGATATTTTCCAACTTAAACTTCAGTAAAAATAGTCTTGCACGTTTTTTTAAAAAAAATTACGTTTTTATATGTTCAAATTCTACAAACAAAAATTTATTTTAGAAATTTTTTTTTAAAATTTATTTATTTCAAGTATATATATAAATAAAAAAATTCGTGTATATTTCACTTAATTTGTGCACTATTATTGCTAAAATATTTTTAATATTAAAATTAAGAGCAATGTTCTGTTAGTTTTAAAGTATATATAGGAGTTTTAAGAGAAAGATTGTTGGCTGGGAGTGGTGGCGCACTCCTGTAATCCAGCTGCTTGGAAGCATGGGTGAGCGGACGGCTTGAGAGTGGGAGTTCTGTTGGCCACCGTCCTATGTTGATCGGGCGTCCGCACTAAGCACGGTATCAACATGGTGGTCCGGGAGGAGTCTTGGATTTCCAGGTTGTCTAAGGAGGAGTGAACCGGGCCAGGATGGTGACATAGCAGCCAAAATCTCCCGTACTGTGCAGTAGTGGGATCGCGCCTGTGAATAGGCAGTGGTTGGTAGCCCATTCAATATAGTCGAACCTCATCCTTTTTTGTCATTTTTATACTCGAATCTTTATTTCTTCTTATTTTCTTTCGTGCGTTTTCAGCATCTTGCGAGATATTTTCTTTTCTTTCAAATTTATTTTTTAACATCAAAATCTAACTCCGCCTAGTGGCGAATTTTAAAACCTTAATTTGTTCTTCATTCGTTGTTGTTTTTATTTTATAAAATAAAAAAATAATTCGATCCGAAAAATCATTCGGAGAATTGTTTATTTTTTGTATAATTACTTATGAATTGTGATTTATTTCTAATAGCCAACAAACTGCAGGCGGCCGCCATTGCTTTACTTCAAATGACGTCAAACAACAAAAGATCACGTGAGCAGTCGACGCATCAATAATACGAAAGAAACAACACATTTTAATATTTCTTAACAATAACGCAACAATGAACATCAAAAACACAAATAGTAATAAATAGAATTCTCCAGAAGTCCAATAGCATATTTGTTGTTTGTTTCTATTGCTTCCCGATAAGGTATATCAAGTATGGTTTGTCGCCGTATTGATATCTGGGAGTGGTGGCTCGCTCCTGTAATCCAGCTACTTGGAGGTGTGGGTGAGTGGACGGCTTGAGAGTGGGAGTTCTCCCGTCTACTGTCCTATGTTGAGCGGGTGTCCACACTAAGCGCGGTATCAACATGGGGGTCCGAGAGGAGTCTTGGATTTCCAGGTTGCCTAAGGAGGAGTGAACCGGGCCAGGATGGTGACATAGCAGCCAAAATCTCCCGTATTGTGCAGTAGTGGGATCGCGCCTGTGAATAGGTGGTGGTCGGTAGCCCATTCAAAATAGTCGAACCTCATCCTTTTTTGTTGCTTTTCTACATGAATTATTGTTTGTTTTTATTTTTCTTCATTGTTTAAAGCATTTTGCACCCGGAATTTTTTTTATTTTGAAATTTATTCTTTAAAAAATATTGCCACCTAGTGACAAATTTTAAAAGCTAATATTGTATTCCGTAATTTTTACAAAAGAAATTAAATGTTATTTCTTTATAAATTTTCGCGCTCGTTCAATAAAACCTCCGTGGTGAATCCAATATTTTATCATTCTTTTATTTATAATTTTAGGTAGCGATTGCTTCGCTTCTCTGCCAACAAGCGCCATTAATTTCCATGACGTCAAACAACAACACTGGGTCACGTGACACACCATCTGATTACAACTTCCCGTGTAGAGCTGGGGAAAGCGTCACTTGGATTTTTAATCCGTGTTTGCCTTTTGTCCGAATTTTTGGACCATCATCACAAAGTGATACGATTTTTCTAACATAATTCCAACAAGATCCGCCTTCAACTCGGTAAGATTCTACTCGGTGAACCACGAATAACGTAATCACATTATTCGCCCGCATTGGAAAAAATAATGCACAACAAAACAAACCATGATTTTACAGCAAACAAAAAATTCCACAAATTTTTTTCTTTTCCTTTGTGCGGACCATCGTGGTGTGCTGGTTCAAAATCTAAAATGTCTTTCACGGGCACGTTTAGTATATATAAATAGAAACTTACATAATTTTGGCAGGTTTTAACTTGAACAGATTTGTTTACAATACTGCATCAAGAATTTTAAAGATTTTTATTTATTTTGCATTCAATTTGGAAAAAAAAATATGACAAAATTAAATGAAATTACAAAAATTTAATTTTTTGGTTTAAATTTGTAAATTTGTATTTTTTTGGTTTAAATTTGTAAATTTGTAAATTTGTATTTTTTTTTTGGTTATGTTTTTTTTAAATTTACGCTCTACTTGTAGAATCTCACACATGGGCTGGCAAAAAGGTTAAGACAACAAGAAAGAATAAAAATTAATGAACCAAACTTAAAATACTTTTACTGGATGTAAAACTAGCACAAATTTGTTTATTTATTTTGTATTATTTTATTATTTTTTTTAAGGTCGGTGAATGGGCTTAAGGCGAACAAGCTTCAAAGTAATTTTTTTTACTGAAGGACATTTTATTTGGTATTGATTTTTTTTTTTTTTTTTTTCTTTTCTTTCCATTTAATCTTTGTAATTATTCATTGATTTGTCAAACTTCTTTTCATTTAGGATATTAACCCGAAAAAAAACCCTTCAAGTGGATTTAGACGCAGGACGCAATAAGGTGAATTAATAGCATTAAAAAGTAATTTATTGTTTGCTCAATGAAAGTTGTTTGAACTCGTCATGCAGTTGCCACAATGTGGCGTTTATATTTTATAGATAGCGAGATTGATTTTGTTTTGTTTATTTAATTCCGCCATTTGAAAGTTTGCCAATCATGTTTACGCTGAATCATCGGTGGAATGCTTCAAACCACTTGTACGCACCATCTGCGTCGCCATTCATATTTCCATTACTATAAAAGTGGTGACAAAATTAATTTTGTTTTGTAAATCTTAAATTTTCCATAAAATGGAATTTCAAGGTTTTTTTTTAATTTTTTTTTAAATTTTTTTTATTTTTTTTTATTTTTGAAAAAGCACAAGTCATTCATATTTCATACATAAAAAAAAAAATTCAAGTCGTCGTGCACCGAACTTGGAAAAAGGCGAAATTCACCTTGATTTTAAGGTCAATTTAAAGGCACGTTCGGCCTTGTGTTAGTTACATCTTTTTAATTTCTGAATTTCTGTTGTAACAAACGTCTTAGTAACGTTTTTGTGCGTGCGTTTATAATTTGCATCGAAGTCGCATCACTTCTAGTCAGGAAATTGTACATGGTGTATCATCTAATTACAAATTAGTGTGGGTGAACTGGTTTTTTTTTTTTTATTCTTTTCTGTGGCGCATTATTTTCAGTTGACTGAACGACTTCTTTGTGTCTTTGATCTTAGATTTGAATCCAACTCCAACGGCATCCAACCTCGAGCCGAATATTTGACAGAATAGGTAATAACTCTCAAATTTAAAAATATAGAAAATGCACACACTGCTGTTCAAGGTAAAACCTTTGCTCGATCAAGTTTTACCATGGAAATGTATGCTAAAGAAAATAATTTAATTTTTATGAGCGAGTTTAGTGTTTATTTCTAAATTTGCTGCTTAGTTAAATAACAGGATGTTAATTAAACGTGTTTGTTCGAATATTATAAAAATCAATTCTTGTAGTTATGGCTGAAAAGGAAAATGGAAATCGTTTTGAAAGCGATGCCAAAATTGATAAGGAAAAATCAAAATCGGTTGCAATTAAGGGCGGGAAAGGCGCCGACTGCGAGAGTCCAATTTCTGACAGAAGCGTGGAGGATGATTTGAAAAATGGCGTCAACGGACACGAGTCGACGCGTGGACGTTGCTTGAGCAGCGAAAGCGGCAGCGACGAAGAATTAGCAAATCGCAAAACCGATTCTGAAAAACGACAACGCGTTGATAATTCGCCACAAGGGTTCATGTTGCCGGGATTGGCTTGTAAGAAACGGTAATAAATTATGGAACATTTATTTAAATATTTTTGATTTTCATTCAGGTTCACCGCCTCGATTTGTCTCGTTGGAGCAAATCATGAAAGCCGCGAACGGGGTAACAAACATGGCGCTCGCGCATGAAATAGCGGTTGATAAAGACTTTAAACTGGAAAAAGTCGAGCCACCGGAGGATAGCTTGGAAAGACAGATCAAAGAAACTGTTCACAAAGCATTTTGGGATGCTTTTGAAGAACAGTTGACCGAAAGTCCCGCGAATTATCAACACGCTATGATTTTATTGAATGAAATTAAGGAGGTAGATGCGAATGTGAGTCGATTGAATCCCTTATTAATTAACGCTTTAAATAGGGTCTTTTGAGTCTTTTACTTCCTCACCATACTAAAATTAAGGAACAAATTAATGAAGTTTTAGATGTCGATTTAATTCGTCACCAAGCGGAAAACGACGCTTTGGATTTTAATTATTATGCGCAGTATATTATATCGGTTATGGCGAAATTATGCGCACCCATTCGGGACGAAAAGATACGAGAATTGATGGGCATTACTAATGTTGTGGCCATGTACAGGTACGCTCAGACGCAGTTTTTTTTTGCTGGAGTTACTAAATGTTTTTGTTTTTTTTTCATTTTTAAAGGGAAATTCTCAAGACGTTGGACATAATGAAATTGGATATGGCAAATTTTACGATACAACAAATGCGTCCTCATATTCAACAGCATTCGATCGAATACGAAAAGGAGAAATTTGCCGAATTTCTCGATACTCAAGTTAATGGTTTACAGTACACCAAGTGTTGGTTCGAAAGAATTGTCGAAGAGCTTAACGTCAAACATGTCATGGAACAACCCATGTCGAGCGAGGCGAGCATGGACAAGGTTTTATCGACGAATAATGTGATATTGAAAGCTTATTGCGCACTGCTGGAATGGAATGATGATTGGGTTTTTCCAGAGGTAAATTTGAAAATTTAATTTAGTTTTTATATATATATTTTTTTTATATTAAAAATTTATTCGCAGACTTTATTGATGGATAAAAGCCGGTTTTTGGATCTGCGCAAACGTGTTCAGAATATTTCACTCGTTGCTTCGATGCTGTTGGTGACATTCAGCTCCGTTGGCCCGGCCATTTCCGGTTTGACTCAGTTCAAAGAACAATTGAAAGAGCATGTCACTGTTTTACTTAATAGTGCCGAATTGTCGAGGTAAATTTATAATTTTTTATTTTTTTTGGTCCGATTAATATAATCGTTTCTATGATTACGAATCGTAGTTTGGATGAAACAACCAGCAGCGTCGCTATTCAAGTAGTAAAAGAAGTGAACGAATGTTTGGGTAAACATGGTTTTAAACCGCTCGACGAAAGCGCTGAGAAAAGTTTAACCGGACAAATTGAAGAGTTGGCTCTGCCTAACGCTCGGATTCGAGGTTTAGTCAGTATGTTTTGTCGGATTCATTACATGTTTTTTTTTTTTTTAATTTAATTTTTTTAATTTTTTTATTTTTTGTAGGGTTGCGAATCTTGGAGTTTATTGGTCAGGTTTTGAGCTCGACAGCAAGTCCAATACGAATTCCGCCAGGACTGTCGACCATGCAGCAAGAGTTGTCTCGCGTGGCTGGTCAATTTCTCCGATTGGTTTCGCACAATCGTTCGGTGTTTGGCGATTACTACGTAGACATTATCGCCGAACTCACTGGCAATCGGGTAACCAGTCAGAAATCAAATCCTAAGTGTAGTGATTCGTTAGAATCGAAGTAGGAGTGCACACTTGAAAGATTTGAAATTCGTTTTAATACACAAAATTGGGAACAACGTTTAATCAAGACGATGCATTTAATCATATCTACTAACATTAACAAGCCCACTTTTCTGGTATATTTTTTATTTATTTATTTGAAGCATAAAATTTACACAGTTTCCAAGATCTTTAATTAACTAGAGTATATATACATGTATATATATAATAGCTTTATTTTGCAATATTTTTCCTGTGTAATTATATAAATATTGCAGGTATAAAGAATAATTTTATTTAGCGTGCCTACAGTCCTGTTAATACACATTTTTTAGGTCCAAGTACTATAGTAATACTAAATTTACGTGGTTCTAATATCCAAGAAGTATTGTGAGGCTATATAGGCAAATTGTATTTGGAAGCGAAAGAAATTTGAGACGTGTAGTGAGCGATTACAACCATGTGAATGGAGTGATAGTGTGCAATTTATATGCAGATTATTTGAATATATGTAGTTAGCTGGTTTTTAAAAACATTATATTTTTATGTAAATGAAATTCATATTGAATATTTATTACAAATAGCATTTATTGTAAGATATGTGTGTTTATTTGCCTGTTTTCTGTCTATGACAGAAATCAATGTAATAAATTTTAATTTTAAAATGACAGAATTTCTTTATTTATTTCTTTGGAAAAAAATTAAGAAAGTAATTTTTAAATTGAATTTTCTGAATAATTTGAAGCAATTTCATTCCTAAAGATAAGTCAATCCGCTCCGTCATCTTCCATGTTTATTTGCTCTAACATTGCTGCTACAGTTTCCTCGTACTTCAGTAATCTGTTGTCCTCTGTGTCGGAATCCTAAAATCAATATTTTGATTATTACCGGAAGTTACAAACTTTTAATGAGATGATACTTGTGTTTTGTCATCTGCTTGCTCTCGTGCCGATTCCATATATAACTTATCCAGATTTTCCTTTGAATCGGTTAATTTCGACTCGCCGTTTTGAGAAGCCTTTCAAAGTTCCAACAAATTGAGGATTATTTTTTGTTTATACAATTGAATATTTACACTGAATCCAGCGGCTGGCGCTATAACGAGCAAAAGGATCAGGGAATTGATAGCATTTCTCTGCAAAATATACATTTGGATATACGGGCATTATTTTCGAATTTTGTTTGTTGTTTTACAAATCTTGGATACTCCATTAAGTCATTCCACAAGTCAGCGCACCATACATTAAGTAAGTAACTGTACAACCAAATCATTATCATGAATGTTGCTACTACAAATGAATTAGTAAAGCAAACGTGTTTAACTGAATCATTAGAAAAGGTTACCAGTATCCCAACATGGTGGCAACTTTAAACTCCATCCCCACAAGCGTATCACTTCCTGGCTTTGGGAATTAGCGAAGGAAGAAACTGTGAACATAGTCGAAAACCAGTCGTTTATGTTCCATTCTTCTTCTGTATCCCAAAATATTTTATGAAAACTGAAAAAAATTGTTTGAATCGTGTGGGGTAGTTGTAGGTCTGTGATTAGTTATGTTAGCTACTCACAATGATACAGAATTTGAACCTCTATACTTATAATAAGTAGGAATGGAAATTAAACTTATGAATCCAAAACAAGCAGTTAAGATTGTAAGTAAACCCATTTTTTTGGATTTAAAGTCTTTTCCTTAAAAGTAGGAGTTTGGTTTTGGAATATCATGCATTTGCTTATTATTGCATCCTTTCAATGTAATAATGAAATATTACATTCTATTTTTCCGTTGTTGTAATTTATTTTATGAAAATCACGCGCAAATTCGGCCTCCATGATTTGCAGCAAAGAAACAAAATAAATAAAAATCTGGAACTGGTTTTGCTATCAAAATTATAATGGAGGGCTCGACCTAACTGACTAAACATAAATCTATTTTTAATTTTACAACTTGAAATATCCGGCAGTAATCTGACAAATTTATGTCGATATTTTTTGTTTGTTTGTATTCGCGCCTAAAAGTCAGACTTTATAATTTAACACAGGGTGTCGGGCTACGGCTATCCGTTTTCTTTCTAGTTCCGCTTCCTCGATGCATAATGGCGCGGTGCTTGGATTCGTATGAGATGGAAACAACGAAGCGCAGCAATTGGAATGTTGACTTAAAAGATCGTGTTTACTTAGCTGAATTTTCACCATTTAATTGGTGCGGGTCGTTGATTGCCATAGCAACTACTGATAGAATTGAAATAGGAAAATGTACTTTTCCGGTAAGTGGTCGCGCGCGAGCTACTACAAATAATTCTTTTAATCTTAATGATAATTTTAATTTAGGACGATGCTGTCGATGTCGAAAGCCTGGAATACGTCCACATGCGAGATTTTCAACACGGAACGAGGATTTTATCGCTCTGCTGGAGTCCACAAACGAATTTGGATTTAATGCCCAGACAAGTCGTGTAAAATAATAACATCTTTTTCTTTTATTTATTTATTTATTTATTTATTTTAAAAATTTTGAATTTATTTTGTATTTTTATTTTTGAATTCCAGATTTGCTGCTTCTAGTGCTGATCACAAAATTCGGATTTTCAGAACTGATTTGAAAAACGAAGATGTTGTTAAAGTTCGTACGTTTTGTTGTCATTTTTGCTCCTAAATAAAATCCCGTCATTCGTTTTATTTATAGGTAATTGGCGGGCACAGATCATACATCAATGATATTGCTTTCGAGCCAGAGAAAGGAGATAGAATCGCGAGTGTCAGTGACGACAACACGTGTCGTGTTTTCAACATGGATGGAAAATGTTGTTGTTCATTCATATTGAAATCAGCTGGCATGTCGGTCCGGTGGCATAAAAATGAATCGGAAAAAGTACAAAAGAAAAAATATTTACTTATTTTTCTATATTTTTAAATTAACAAAAAAAATAATTATTTTTTAGTTGATGGTTGCTGAGAAAAAAGGAATTATACGGTTTTATAATTTGATCACGCAACAACCCTTGATGTCATTAGACTCGAATAAACAACCCCTGTTGATGGCGGACTGGTGTGAACTTAACAGTTTACAAGTGGGTTGTGCAGCAGGATCAGATTGTTGTATTTTGGATACATCGAGATCGAGGTTTGAAATATTTAATATATGTATATATTTAAAAAAAAATATTTTTTTATTATTTTTTAAATTTTTTAAATTTATTTAGCCGTCCAATCGATAGTCATACAGTACACATGGAGCTATCACAATTTTTTCGTTGGTGCCCGACTAACGAGTCGCTAATTTGCACAATTGGACGACCAAACAATCAAATTAAAGTTTTCCGAATCAAACCTGGTCAGGTAAGTTGTATTTGTACGTGCGCTAATAGAACTAGAAAGCGAAAACACTGGGCGCATTCAAAAAATCTTGCTTTGTGGTTTTGTTTTTGTATCTTTTAACATCACAAAACAAAACACAAACACTTGAAAAACAAGACCTTTTGCATGCAGCCAGTACAGGAATGAGTTTTGAGTGATCGTTTTTGTTTTTTTGTTTTGTTTTCACAGTCGAATTGGCAGGTTTGCCTAAACGCTCAATTGTTAGTTGTTGATGGATTATCGTGGCATTACAAACTTCCCATCATAGCTGTCTGTGGCGACCAGAAGGTCCATTTTTGGAGTATCGATGGATTTTAATTTCACTATTTCCATTTCTAATACCACTAACAACAAAGATGTATCACTCGATTTGGATTTTGTCTATAAACAAGCTCGCCATAGTTTTGATTTGATTTATGATCGTTATTAACAGTTTTGCAATTATGTAAATTGGCACTGGGGGCACTGATATTTTAAAATGTTCCGTGCCTTTGAGACAACCTTGGCGTTATCCACTGACCTAGTTTGGCTTTAAAGTTGAAATTTAATCAATACTTTCAGTTTATTCTTTTTACTGTTTTTTCGTATAGAACAAATTTTTTATTCCAGTGTTTAGTTGTTACAACAACTATAGCTTTAATAGCTAATAACAATTTTTTTTTTTTTTTTGGTTTTTACGACTTTAATCTGTTTTACATTTTCAAAAGTCTTTATAATTGAAAACATTAAATCTTTAGATAAATATCTACACAACATTCACAAACATTCACCATTTTTATTGATTTTTAGTTTTAATTTGATTTTTAAAGACAATTGTACTATTGGCCTATAACAGGCCTACATTGATTGCAACTTCTGGACATTTAGAATGAAATAAGGCTACATTTTTCTTTTTACACACGGTTATGTGAACAGAAAGAGTATTTTTTGTGATTAAATGGTTTTTGATGGGTTTTGTGACACTTTTTCTAGATTTTTTTTCTTAATTTTCAACTGACTTATTTTAGTAAAACATTTTAAACGTTGAGCTTGTGGCTAAAATTGGTCCGTTGAAACAAAACTCATTAAAACATTTAAAATAATACTAAAAAAATATTGTCCAGAAGACAGAATTGCAGTCTAGATATGGAAATTGAGAAAAGTAAACACATTTTTAAAGATACGTACAATATTAATACACTTTTGTGCATACTTACATTACTACAGCTAATTATTCCACAAACTTAACAGTAAAGAATGGAAATATCAGATTTACAATGCAGTAAAAATGAAAAATAAGTCATAACGGTACATTTTCTATTTAGTATTTATACAAATGATACACCAATATCTTTGTCACTGAGATAAAATGTAGGTTTGCACAAAATGTATTATGTGCTTTACACAACATTGTGCTAATGCACTATCAGTATTACATGTTGATGACAATACTGTTTACTTCTTGAAATTGTTTGTATTTTACTTTGTATTCCTAATTCGAGTTGTTCTAGTAATCGGGTGAAAACTGGAAGGATGGAAACATTTCTCATTTTAGGAAGATCTGGATAGATTTGTACAGAGTACCAACACATGATATGTCATTGATCAAATATGAAATCCAACATCTGATTTTGCAAGTCTGAATCATTAATTATCAAGCTGTAATGATAAATCAATGGAAAAACAAAAAACAAACTTTCTTACAACCATAAAAAAATTATACTTTTATAACTTATGCATAAAAATATTATAAAAACTCTAATTAATTGCAAAATTAAGTAAACAAACAAGAATTAACTTGATATTTTTACATGAGAAACACTGATCAATTTCGACCATTGGAAGCATTTCAAAATATTTCATCCTGCCACCAGGGCGAAAAAATTACGCCACCTGGCTATAAAACGTGCAGGCTCACACGCCCCATTAGTTTTAATTGACACAAACACTGTTTTCAGTTCCATTGTCAATTTCTATTTCTCCTTTGGACGAAGCCGTGTTATCTTCGATGATCTTCTCCGAATACAACGTGTCGTAAGATGGCGGCGGGTCTTCCGGGTAATAGGGCGGTGGATCGTCCACTCGAGACTCTTCGTTGACACTATCGTTGGTCCGACTAATGGCTTCGGCTCGTATGAAGTTGCACGTGACACTAATGAATTGTTGGTTTCTTTGGCACTGTTGCTGTCGAGATTCGTCGGTGTTGTAACTTATGGGGAACAAGTCGAGCTCGCCTTCTAACATGGGATTATAGTTGGTGTAATTGGTGAAGAGCGTTTCCGGCGGCTGCTGTTGCTGTTGCGGTTGTGTGACTGCGAGTGATGTTGGCGCGGCCGTCGATGTCGGTGTTGGGGTCGGAGTCGGTGTCGTAGTAGGGAAGAATCGATGAAGAAACGCGGGCGTGTGTTGCTGGTGCACGCGTTTGCAGCAAACGCGAAGGACGTATTTAGAACACCAACACACAAGAAGAAGGCAAATGGGGACGACAACGAAGACAAGTAGATACGGAAGGAGGCCCAAAAACAGTTCTGTGGATGATTTGGGATTCCATCCTGAGGGAAATAAACGTGAAATATTAAATAATGTTCAAAAATCGAAAAGTCAAGTTAGGAGCGGTGCAGCGAAGCTTATTTTTCTTTTATTTTGCCATAAATCAAAAGTTGGGTGAAGATAAATGTTAAAATCTGTCACATTTATACATTGACCACCGCACTAAATCAAAAAAAAATTATTAAAACGTCCTATAAAATATAAAAACGTAAAAATAAATGATAATTTATGAAGTGTTATTATAATGGAGTATCAACCCAATCAATACTTATAAAAGAATATTTGAATTACAAAATTACGTAATGATGAGAAACAACCGTTGCAGATCCATTTATGATTTTAAAAGATTTATTTATCTTTTAAAACCTCATTCACATCGTTAGAAATATATCGTGTTTTGGTCGTTTTCAAACAATTGAATGAAATTTAAAGAAGAGAATAAAAACGGATAGTTTGACGGTACATCACCTCATGCAATCGCCACATAACCAGATTAGAAATTTAATAATTGCGCATGCGTTGAGATAATCGAACTATTTACCTGGCTCATCAACTATTGAAGCAACTGCCCCTTTTAGTTGGCTGCACAGGATGAAAGTGCAGCACAACTGGGCAGCTTGTCTTCTCTGCATCTCCATTTGCAATGTTTTGATGATGTCACCTGTCACGTGGTTGCGTTCGCCTCTCAGTAGAGCGAAACCGAGTAGACGCAACTTACGATGTAACGAGACTGAGTTGCCAGATGCAAGAAAATTGATTCTCTGAAACAGAACGGGCACATTTGTTAGGAAAGTGTAAGAACATGTCCCGTCTCGATGAAAAGATAAGAAGAACAAACAAAAGGCGACATAATTTAAAAAAATAAAGTAATCATCAATAAATAAATTGAAATAAGTAAATAAAAAAGTGTAAAAATTCAAACGTGAATCACACTTTCATATTTAAACAACAAAAACATAAACAGGATGCTACGATTATTATTTTTAATCTTTTATTAACTAAAATACCATCAGGTTACACAAATTTATTCCAATTTGACGCGAGTAAATACATTTAGGTGTTTAGGTACAGTGCACATGCTAATCTACAATGATTCGTTAGTCTAGAGACACATTAGGAAGAAAAATGTCCAAGAAAAATATAATTTCATAACAATGATATGTATACAATATGACACAAAGGCATGAGTACAGGTTAATTACATCGTGGGGACACAAATTCACAATCGCAAGCACAGAATTATTAGTTTCCTTTGACTTTTCGCTTGAAATTTGTACAAGGGAAGTTGGAACTTGAATCATTTGATCTATAAAACATGCAGATGCAGATGGAGATTAAATTTAAAATGACCACTCTCTCGTGTCATACTTCTGTTAACACTCGATGTTTGTTTATTTTTTTTACTACATTACTAATATATGGATAAATAAAAAGATGACTTACCGATTCTATCCAGTAGATAGAGGCAAGT
The DNA here is from genome assembly GCA_034683725.1 of Strigamia crassipes. NCBI lineage: Eukaryota > Metazoa > Arthropoda > Chilopoda > Geophilomorpha > Linotaeniidae > Strigamia > Strigamia crassipes. The sequence goes on from JAQFXT010000286.1 coordinate 27,656, forward strand.
TCTTGTTAACACCGGAAGTACACACACAAACACAAGTGTTTTTAAGTAATATCTATCACAAATGTATTGTTTATAAGGGGGGGGGATTTGATTTGAATGTTTAGATGTAAAGCAAGCGTTCTTTCTGCTCGTCGAATTCAAGTTTCAATCTGGAAATCTTGGGTTTTGGTTTAGAACAATGCGACTGTAGTTTCACATACGCACAAAAGCACAACAATGCCAAGATAGCTGGTAAGATGAGAAAGCAGATCAATAGCAACACCATTCCTGCCATTAATTCGACGGAAACTGATGGGCTAATAGCTGCAAATAAAGAGAGAGCGAGAGAAAACGGAATTAGCAAAATTGTGACAATAAATTTGCGATAACGGAAATCAATACAATACTGTCAATTTTTATATGTAAATAAATTTATTATTGTTATTATTATTTGGCTAGTTAATTTTCATCTCTCGACATTTATTTTACAAACAGCTTGGATTTTTTTTTATCTTGTTGAAACACTTGAATTTTTTTTGGTTTTCTTTTTAAAGTCAACTTAAAATAGAAATGAAATTTGTAAATAAAAAAATTGTTTATCAGCGCCAGATGGCGCTTTGTATTTCTTACCATGTCGTCCGGGAAGATAAGCGTGAGATTGTTGAACAAATATAAACAAAACCACAGAAGAGGCTATAATTGTTGCCATCCTCATCGCCATCTTAAGACCCCTCCCACCCAGATGAATGACGTAGATAGGGTTTGGTTCAATTGGCAAATGGAAGTTTGTGATGTACCCTCAACTCAAACTCCACTTTTAAATAAAAATGCCGAAATTTAAAAAAATTAAATTATTTTGTGTTTATTATGTGAAAAATCATCGAAGTGAAGAATCCCAAACGAAAATACAAAACGAAATAATACTAAAACATTAACAACAAAATCAAAGCATTCTATCCATTTTGTGATATCCCCTCTAGAGCTCCGTAGACGATTTTTATTTCTCACGGAATCGCATTTGAAATCGTTCAAGTTATTTAATATCCAATTAAATATAGAAATACGTTTTGTTTATTGAATACATTATTATGCGAGCGTATTAAAACGTTAACTGCAAGTACTTAGTTTAACAATTGTCGATTATAAATCTGGGAAATGCATTTTGTTTTATTTTCGCTTTCGAAAATTCACAATGGTTCCAACGCGCTCCCGTAGTTAATCAAAACTGTCATGGCAGATAGGGAGCCGTGCAGTGCAGCCGATCAAATGTCCATACATGTTTTGTTTTGACTTCCTTGTTGCAAGGGAATTAGAAAGCTTTTCTCTCTAAGATAACATATCAAATTACATCTCGTGATCGCCGACCGTCGACTCACTCAGATGACGCGTCTTGTTCTCAAGACACCTTGAAATAGTCGTCGGTTGAGATCAGTTATTTTTAGATGCGGGAATGATGAGATTGAAACTCCGATGGAATTCTCTTTTATTCGCTTTTTGTTTGTCGTTTTATTCTTCAGTGGTTTTGGAGTTGGACTAGCTCAAGGTAATTTTTTCACGAATATAGGTAAAACACCTGGAAATTATCGACAGATGTTGATAATTAACAAGTTTTGGCACAATTTTCTACGGAATGATTGAACAAAAACTGTAAATATGTGAGTTGAAATGTATTTTTGGATGGTCCTAACTCTGCTTTTTCAAATGAGTACAATTTTCTCTCAGCAGTATTTAGGCTAAGCAAACAATTATTCGATTTACATAGATCTAAGTCAATACTCAATGTGGAATCGCAATTAGCAATTTGCAAAACGAACTCAAGTTTATATAACTATTAAATAACAATGTTTTTTCTTGTCTGTTTTCTTAAATTACACGATTTTTTTATGCAAGATAATGAGTTACATCTTATCAGGCAAATGCAATTCTCTATTGATATGATGAAATGTCAAAGGGAGTCACGTGCAGAGGGAATTTTCCCTCTGTTTTTTTTTATTTCGACTAATTTCGACTTGTTTTCTTTTCTTGCTCTTATCAGGTGACGACATTTCCTACATAGGCTGGACAGCTTTGATCGTAGTGATTCTTGTGTTTCTTGTTTTCGTCGGAATTTTGTGTATGAACCCGGAATTATTTTGGGCATGTTGTTACTGCTTCAAAGATCTCACTAAGAAATGCTGCCCGAATCTTTTGACTTCGCCGTGTTCACAGCAAACTAATAATGTGAATCACATGGATACTTCACTTCCTATTGATGATGAACCTCCTCCTCCATATGATGAAGTTGTGGATTCAAGGTCAGTTTTTATATTTAATTTATCTCCCTATTGTCTTTATATCATTATTACCCACAATGTATAGACAAGATAAAGTAAAAATTACTGGTTTTTTGTTTTATATACTGATATGTTGGTGATGTCACATTGAATTTATCATTGCATTTGGAGAAGATAAAAATATTACAAACAATTAGGTGAAAGTCCATCGGTGAAGTTATGAATAAATGAAAGTTGTAATATGACTATAGAAACAACGTGTGAGCCATATAAGAGCTCTCTGAGTCACACTTTTCATTCGCTGACCAGTTTGTATTTACTTGCGTTTAGTTATTAATAGAAAGCTAACTTTTAAAGGAGTTGAGAGCAAGTTTTACATGCATTGCAACAATAAAATTTCAGTTGAACTAATAAAAAAGCAAAGATAATAACGTAGCTTTCACTTAAGTCTTTGTTCTGTAATGTCCTATTTCAATAAAAAGTAAAGTAGGTAAATAAATATAAAGTATTATAGTGAAATTGCTTGTTCGATGACTCGGAAAGTCATTGTTCGATGTTTAATGTTGTAAAGCTGAAATCTGAAGTAATCTCTGGATTAGGAGAGGAGCGGCTGTTACTTTCAAGAGGAGGAAAAACCGCTATAAAATGGTGCGATTTTCTAAGAAATTTAAAAACAAGATTTTTTTTATTGTAATCATTTAATAGATATAGATTTATTTTTTTTTTTTTAAATAAATAGAGTAAAAGTTTATTTACCGGATTCTTGGTGGTGATATGACGATGCGATGCTGTGAAAATCGATAATTGGGGGTCGTCATGATTAGTTTTGATGTGAATTCACCTGTCTCTCAAAGCTGCAAGCACCTTGTGATTTTCCGATTCTCACAATTATCGATTTTGGAATTGCTCTTGTCATATTGTTATCTAAGATTTCCAGGGCTTTTCTTATACATGGAAATTTGAGATGGATTCCAGCAGATGATTGCAGATAAGCGATTGACATTCGTCTGTGTATGGTCTATTTGTACATTTTGAAATTAAAACACGGATGTTTGGCTTTTAGCTTTTAATTTGATTTGTAAGGGACAGATCAAATTACCTGTAAAAATTTTGTTTGGTTTGCTGTCATCGATTTGAAAGCAACGAAAACCATTATTTTCAATTGAAACATGAAACCAAGATTTTAGCAATAACCCAAGGAGCACACTTCTCGGGTTCCTCTTGTTGTTAATGCTGCACCCACTTGTTAAACGAAACTTACTTAATGGAAAAATACTATCTTTTCAAGTGTTATTGAAAAATTGTGCAAGAAATGAAGGGGGAAAAAAATTTGTCGATATTTTTACCTTTTCTAAATTTTGTATATTTTTTTTTAAAATTGTAATTTGAATTTTATTAATTTCAAAGAGGAAAACCCACAAAAATTTTTTTTTTTATCTATTACTGAAGAAAAACGATTGATTGATCAATTTATATTGTTTTCTGTATCACGGTTTGTTTGGTTTCTGGGTTAGGTTTGGTGGGTTTGAGTAGTATTTTTACTTTACATTGACTAACTTCTGGAATAGTCGTGGATGAATCATTTTCTGAGCAAAACGTCCAAAATTACATATTTTATTTTTTACACACAAAAAAAAAAATAAAAAATTACATCAGCTTAGGCAAATTTCCAAGTGGGATTACCGGTATTTGGAAAATTTTGCCATCGTTTTTCTGGAGCATAAATAATCCAAATTCAGTGTAAAAGTGGAAGTTTTTATTTTTTTTTCCAGTTGCGCGTTTCTCTGGAGATATGTGCTAAATTTGCAGGATGTTCAAATTTGTGCTTGGAGATAAAGCAGAACGAGTTTAGTGATTTTCTGTGGTTTTTGAACTACATTGATAGAACGACGAATGTGTATTTCTTAGCACGGACATTTAACTTGAATTGCTGGGCTATGTGATTAGACCGACGTGATGAAATATGATTTAGCCCATTTGTTACGCTGCAGCAGCATTGCGGTTGTAAACTAAACTACACTTATAAATCTCTCTTGGAACGAGGATTTTAGAAGGGTTGTTTATATTTAGATTTCTCTGCCCTCGACAAACCGATATTTTTTTGACACACTCCACAATTTGATTATAAAATTGTCTTTATTTGCGTCTATAATTTAGTTGACATTTTCAAGTTGATGACTTCTCTGTTGACGTATTTTAAGACACATACTGTGATTATTTAAATATTTTCTCTATTTAAAAATGGAAACCGTAAATCCTCTGCTTGTGCGCGGCACGATCGAATTTTTGCCCGCGCTCTATTAGAGACCCGCACATTAATGGTCCGTAAACTTTGATATTAATATTGCATTTGCACTAAAATTAATTTTGAGAAAGCTATAAATTACTGCCATCTTAAAATTATTTCAATATTCCCGTAAATTAATAATAGTTATTGTTTAGTTGAAAATATTAGCAAATATTTTTTGAATATTTTTCCTTTACTTTTGAAAATGCAGAAAAATATTATCAATTAAACCGATAAATAATATTAATTTACAGGAATATTGGATTAATTTTAAGTTAAATAAGCAAAGATTTGTGAAAGTTAATGAAGCAGGTTTCTATTACAACGCACCGCGATTTTAGCTTCCCCGCCCTTAAATAGAGACCCGCGCACAACCAGAGGATTTACGGTATGTGTATTTTAGCAAAATAGAACAGAAAATTAGTTTCCAATTTTAATATATATTGGATACAGTTCAATTATGTACTTTGATAAATATTTGTTCAAGAAATCCATTTCTTCTTCGTGTAGAAATTCAATTGTTAAAAAGCCATAAAAACAGACGTCGCATTTTCAATTGGGTTCATATTTGATGACTTTTTTTACGAACCTCTTTGCATTACACTTGACTAGACTAGTGCCATGCCTCAAATCTATTTTAGATGCGCTGGGATCGCCCCATCGGGGCGGGCATCATTCAAATGATTTGCGCATTGAACTTTGGGAATGTCTTCAAAGAGAAATAAATGCTGAAATACTGATCATAGCTGTGCCAAATCGCTTTCTAAAAATACTTCCAACTTGTAGTAAATACTGCTCAACAGGCGTGAGACGAGTGTTTTCATGTTTCACTATTTAAGTTGTTTATTTTTTGAGATGATGTTGTTTTAGCGAGTTGTTTTAATTAAATATATTCACAACAGCCTAAAGAATTCCACCGTTTATTAATAATTAGCTAATCTAACCTAAGCCACCTGAATTATCTCGGAAATGTCATTCAGTTATAGGTCAAGAATAAATTAACGATAATCGATATTATTCCACTCCTATCCCTCCCATTCTTGCTAAATACAAAAAAAAAATGTCTGTATCGTATATCAGCCATTAATTCCGCCTGGTATTTCCGGATACGGATCGAATTGATGGAGTTTATTTTTCCTATTTCTTGCATGCAGTTTCGAATTATTTATTTTTTTTTTTTTTGGGATTATTTTATTATTTTGGAATTTGTGATTGAAATTTCGGGATTAAATGGAAGTTTAGAAGGAAAGTCTTGTAAGAGAAATCGTCTTGAGAGTAACCATGGTAACAATTCTTAAACTGGTGACGTCACTTGCTCACGAAGGTGTGACGTTTTAGAGCAGATGAACATCTGTGGCTTGCCTGACTAGAAAGCAAACCAGCCAGGCGGTGTTTGCTGTGGAGTTCGATGAGGAATTTCTCATTTTTCAGGTTCGTAGTTTTCTGCATTTCTCTAGTATGTTTGCAAAAATAAATACTATCAAACAAAATAGCACGGATCGTTTATTTTCTGTTTGTAGCGACGTAAACTGAATATTTATTAACAATTTTCAAATTCGTGCGTTTACATTTTTTTGCAATGTTTCTATTTTTGTTAAAAAAATGCAAATTTAAATTTAACACAAGCGCAACTTGCAATTTTTTATTTAAAAAATCGACATAATTAGCGGTAACAAAGTTTTCATGTTTTTTTTTTTTTTCCGATAATTACTTCAATTATTTCCATAGCAACAGCAATTTACAAACACTAGTGTGTTTTGTGGTCCTTTAATTACAATCATTGTTTCCTTTTCTTAAATCAGGCTGTCAATCATCTAAATGGATGCAACTGCAACTTTTTTGTTTCGATTTGCCATCGGACTCGGGATTCTTTTACTTTTGGCTATTTTGTGGTGCAGCATTAGATCGTATTTGCTTAGAGTGAAGAAACTGAACAGGCCGCCGTGTACATGTCCGCCAAGAAGTTATCTTATACCACCGCCGCCTGAATTCGACTCGCGCCATTACCAGAAAGAAATCAAAGAGGGTTCGGCCGAAATGGTACCCAATACAATGCATTGTGTACCTGGAGTGTGCTCGGACATGGCCATACCGTTATTCAGCGTGTAAACGTCTGGAATTTTAATGTTTCGAATTGTTTTACACACAAATGTCGCTCAAAGAGAACGTAATTTGATATTTTTGAAAATTGTCAAGTAATAACTTAGAAACTGATGACTGGGAATCAGTTTTGTTGACGCACTTTGACACCAGAGTGTTCTAAGAAGATGCATCTAATTCGCACTTTTGAATAAAATTAAAAACACAAAGTTTGGTGAGTTAATTTCTTTTAAAACAATTGTTTATTCGTGTTCTAAAAACAAAAGTAATTCAATAGGTTGACGTGATGGAGTTAGTTTATTGTTTATGCATTGTGAACATAAATTCTTGTTGGTCACGCGATCTGCCAAGGGAATTTATTTTGTTTTGTTTTCTAGTTTCTTCTATTTTTGTGTTTTCATTTCATTTCATTTTTATTTTTTACATTTTACATTTTTTTAATTTGTAGAAAGGTCACATACAATTTTAATTTCTTTACAAGACCGAGACTAAAACCAAAATGAATTGTCTAAGTTCTAATATACGCAATATTAAATATTAATAATGACGCCGACTGGCGGCTAATAAAATGTGACATCACTAGCATCTACCAGTATTTTATCAGAAAAACGGTAATAAAATAAGCAGAAAAAAAATCAATTTTGATTTTTTTTTTTTAAATAAACAAAATTAATATTTTTTTTTTTTTGATTTTTTTTTTCTTGTTGTTGTTTTTGATGTTTTTCAGATGTCTGACGAAATAGAAACGTTTCTTATTCGTTTTGGCATTGGTTTAGCATCTCTTGTAGGTTTGGCCTACCTACTCTGTCTACTTAACCGACATTTTTGTGCGCATCAAAACAAAATGCAACGATGCACGTGCAACGATCATTTTTTTCCACAATCACGAAACGATGCTACGAGCATACCAGAAACACTGCCCACTCAAGGGCCAATTTATTCGATTACATCTGTCAGCCATAGTGCCGAAATCGACATGGCTGGATCAGGATGGGAAGTCATTTTACCTCTCTTGTAACAACAGTCTGGATGCAGCAGCGCCGTGAGAACACAAACACAAAAACTGTAAATTTACAATTGAGTTCACACTTGGAATTTTATTGCATTTTTCTGTTTTATACTTAAAATGCCATCAATATACGCCAGTTTTATAATTGGTTAATTAAAATCGAATATTTTACTGTCGTAGCAACACTCTTAAAGCACGAAAAATTGCAATTTGTGCGCCGATTTATGCAAGAAAAACTCCAAACGTAAACTCTTCTATCGTTAATGTGAATTTACATCGCCCTAAACTCTTGACTATCAAATTACATTTATAGTTGTAAACCTACTCGATATTATAAAGATTAATGACGTTTGTGCGAAAGTTATAACATGTATTTTTATTTTTTATTTTTATATAACCGATCCAAGCTTTGAAATTGCTATTTTTTTTAATCAAATGTCAATGAATTGACCGGAAGTTAATGCTACATAAACTGCTTGAAAAATAAAAATGAAAATGCACAGTTTTATTGGTCATTGCTACATGCAAGAGTAGTTGTGTGTCTTCCATTCCTTTTATATGTGGTTTTTGTAAGAAACAAGGACGAGAAAAAAGAGATGAGAAAAGATTGCAAATTGAAAAGCCAAAGCAATTGTTTAGTTATGTCTACTGTGTAGAAAACGAAAGTATTTGCGTAACAATTTATGTCCCATGTTGTACGTGTGTTGCTGTGTATATTTAAAATATTTAAAAATAGTAATTAAAAAAAATTAACTCGTGGAAATTGTAGTTAAAATTTGATTTGTTTAGAGGATGTAGTGCAATTACACCGAGTGTTTTGCATGTTGTACTATATAGATTGTCAAAGAAATTATTGTTTTATTTTTTCCTGTAATTTAGTAAATGATTTATTAATCAATTTTACGTTTGTGTTGGCAATAAACATGATTAAAGGTGTTCAGGGGCTTTTTGATTTTTAATTTGACCAACAGAACAAGAAATTTTGATAAGATTTGGTCGATTTTCTATGGTGGATTTTAATTTTACTAAAACTAATGTTTTAGCGCTAAAAGTGGCTTCACTGCTTATCTCTGTTAACGTTGGTGCTCGTAATTATCCAAGTCGGTCACACCCAAATCTACAGCATCTTTAAATGTCAATCACACACTTATTTTCAACTGTACGCATGAAAAATTAATGGCCTTTTAATTTAATTATTTATATAATTGACGATAACGAATCCGTTAATTAATCATCAACTACGGCTATTTTTATGAAACATGTATTTTAAGCCACGAGATATTTAATTGGCGCTCGGTGTCTGAGTCTGAGTGAAATCTCTCACTAACACACTTAATTCGGTTTGCAGATTTCGCGTGGAGATATCGAAGCGCTTAATTCGACCATTTAAAAACATTGTTTGCAATTTTTATTTTTTTTATTTTTTTATTTTTTTATTTTTAAAAAAAGAATAGGTTTGTTTGTAGCAATTCTGTCGACGGAATTTGCAAAAATGAGACACAATACATTCGCTTAGCCATTCCGCTTTGAGTATTGATTAGACATTACTTTTAGATGACGTAATGCGAATGCCACGCCTACCAAAATGGAGTCGTGTTGGAAAGCCAACGTCCGCAGTGGCTTTTCAAAGAAGAGATTTGTGAAAATCGTGTAGCAGTAAAGACATCAATTGAAATGGATGTGATAAGAACGGTTTTATGCCGCAAATTGAAGTGGAAAAAATCTAATTAGGGTTAGTTGTTTTGTGTTTATCGAATCATAGTTGTGATTATTGTTTAGGCCTAACGATGTTGCGTCAAATTTCTTATTTCGATTTATTTCCGTAGATATTTTTAGATACTTGTGTAGTAAATTTTTATTATTTATTTTTAAAAATATTTTTTATTCGTATTTTTTATTTTAAATGATTTTCGGGAAATAATATTGCGAATATTGCTGCAAAGATTTGAACATCATGATGGAAAATAAGATTTGAAAACACGCCTATTTATTATTTTACAGTTTGAATTTGGTTTAAAAAAAAAATTTGTCTTTTAATGCATTTGTAAAAGCAAAACTGTATTTACTATATTAATATATATATATGCACGTTACAAAAATTAAAAAATTTGAAAAGCACTTAGGAAAAGTCCAACCTAGGCGCGCTTGCTTGTGGCCGCCATTGTTAAGCCTTTGAATCACACTTTGCTGGGCACGCGCAGTGAAAAAAAAACTTTGAAAATTCTCAGAAAGAAAACTGAAATTAATTTTTAATATTTTTTTCGTCCCTATTTCTTTTTTTTCAACCCAAGAACCAAAAAATAAAATTTTAAAATTTTTTTTATTTACTTAAATAAATAATAAATAAATTTTTAAGACAAATGAAGTTTCTCCTCAAAAACTTCTCTAATTTATATTTCCAGGCGATGAAGTTATTGAGAGCGTGAAAATCAATCTTATCAATTCCGTCATGTCAGTTCTCGTCTTTATATTCACCTTCATCTCTCTGGTATTCTTCGTTTGGATAATCAGAAAAATAACAAAATGCATTAAAAAACCGACACGAGAACAAGACCAACCGTCGCCATCTCTACACGAAAACATTCCTATGCAAGCACAACCACATACGTTGGAACAATTGTTAAGTATGAACAAAATCACAGACGGACGACGACTGTCTGCAATCAGCACTCATCATCACAAGCCGTACTTCTCCCATCCGCCATCGAGCATGCGCAGAGCCAGCGTGCAGAATGGGGCTGTCAAAGTGCGTTCTTCCTCCAGTTCGCGTGTCGTTCCAACTTCCCGTCCATCAAATGTACCTCGACATCACCCACTTCTGCCAATCACCGGCGGTACTTTTCAGATAGAGGTACCTGTCGTGGTCATGGTGCCATCTAGTAACTTGCAAGCGAGACCGGTCACAGTTTTATACGGCGATCCTCCACCGCCTTTCGACGAAGAACCACCGCCACCTTACGAAGAGATTTTTGGAACTTCATCGAGAACACAGTCGAAACAGTAATCTACGTGATGCAATCAGTGCCTCTTCTCGTCTCAATGTTCATCCGCTACTTGATAAAAGCTTCAAATTATTTTTTCCTTGCTTAGAATCCTTTCATCTGGTGTGATTGAAGTAGGACACAATTTTTCTATACTGGTAACTGGTAGAAAATGGAATATGGCAGCAATGTCGTATGGCAAAGTTAATGTTTATTGGAATTAAAATACACGAATTTAAATCAGAAATTTGGGAAGGTTGACACGTTGACTAGTGGTATGTGTCTGTTGTACTTGTGGCTGAAGTTTGAGAAGAAATCTAAAAAAACATTATTTTTTTGGAACATTAAATGTTTGTGAGTTCCAGTTATCCAGGAGCAATGCAGTCAACTGGAATGTTAAGTTTTACAAGTTATTTTTCTGGAAATTTAGCACTTGTATTGCATACCATCACTGAAAATGGGTGAAAGTGGTTATAACTGATTTTTAGTTTTCCCACTGGTAAAACATACTTTCTTCTTTGAAAGAATAATTTTTTTGGTCAGATCATTTTGGATTTACTATAGACATGCATGATTAATTGACATCTTTTGACATATTGGTATGGAAGCTGGTGGGGTTGGGGGGATATTTTTTGAATATTTATGTAGATGTGAATGTCATTTTTCTTTATTGACATGTTACAAAATTTTTTTTATCTTTAACTTCCATAAAAAAAAGTTTACACGTTGAGGTTGGCTTTAAAACCATTTCTCAAATTTCTGATTTTTAATTTGTTGGCCTTTCTGTTGAACAGCTGGTCAGTTTTGCAAAATCTACTAACTTCTTTTTTTTATATTTTAAACTGATGATGCAAAGTAGGAATGGTGTGGTATAAATTGGAATCACCTAGTCTAGGTTTAAAAATAGTTAGACATGTGAAGATAGTCATTTTGTCGCATTCTGCAAATCATTGTAGGCTTTTGTCATTTTGTGATATATTCTCATACTAATTACTATCTATTACCTGATTTTGAATTTTATATTTTGCATCTTGCATCTATCTATGTATTTTTATACAATTTTTCTTTAAAAAAAAATAGATCGAGTAAAAATTACAAATTGATTTCAAATTAATCTGAATGCAGACAATTTACTTTGTCTTTTTATCTGTATACAAGAAGAAATGCACAGAAACATTTTTTCTTTTTCAACTTTTTTAAATCTATAATGTAATTACACTACTGCCTATTACATCTCTCAGTTCAAACGTTTCAAACACCAGTTAGATGCAACAGTGCCTCTAATTTGTACATACTGTCCTTAAATGTTGCAATTGCAGCTTTTTGTAAATATTAGCTACCAGTACTATTTTTGCTTTTCACATTTTAATATTTCAAGTACTACTTTTCCGGGTTTATACTCTATTTTTAAAATCTTGTACATTCATTGCATGATTTACTTTTCAGTGAGTGACATGATAGTCACAATAAAAAGGTTTTTTTTTTGGTTGAAATTAAATTTTTCGATACATTGCTGCGAGTATTTTTGTTTTCTATTTGTTACTTTTGACTTTTAAACCAAGGTCATTTATTGACGTCATTCAGAGTCGTTAATTTTCTCGCAAAGTGTGTCACGAATGACGTCAAACAATTTCCGTATTGAAATCCCCCACTAAAGAAGGCCGAAGTAGATTTAAAGGCTGGCTCTAAGTGACATTTAATCAATAAGTTTTAGAAGTTTGTGCAAATCACGTCAATTTTGTTAAATAAACAAAATACATTTTTCTAATTAGTGTTTAGTTGTTTTTAGAAAACAACTGATAATGTCACTCGAGCAGCTGTTTTTTTTTTATATATTGGTTGACGGAAAAATACAGCCCCATTGCGAATGAAGGCTGTGGTGCTGGCAGCTATGGACGCTGTGTTTACGTACTGAGAGCTAGGGGATACAGCTCGGCGTTAAATACGCAGTAGTAGTTTTCTCTTTAAACAGAACTTCCTTTTATACGTGCGAACAATGATCAGGTGTAGTGAAATTTTATTGTTGACAATGTTTTTGTACGGATTGCTATCGTTTTCTGCGACTTACGATTCAGGTAAATTGTGAAGCAAATGTGCGAAATGAATTTGTATTTAATTTTAAAAATAATAATTCAAAAAAGGTTTTTTTTTTTAAAAAATAATTTTTTTTTCAGATGACAGTTTTAAAGAAGGAAACCCGAAAAAGAAGAAATGTGGATTTGTAGATTTTTTTAAGGGTAAATGTGAAAGTTGGCCAGGATCAAATCTAAAACCAAATTATTTACCGACAACTACGCAACAACCACCAACACCTGCAGGTGAGAAAAAGACAAATACAAAGAATAATAATAATCCACAAGTTTTATTTTAGTTTTTTGAGTGAATTTATGTAGTTTTTACAGCCGTATATACTCCCGAGAGAAAAAAACAACTTATAACTTAATTTAACTCAACATTTATTCACATTTTATACAATTTTTTGGTTTTAATTTATGTGACTTAATGAAATTCAAAATTTCAAAATTGTGCGTTACTTCTAGAAATGTGCTTAGTCATATCTGAGTTATTCATATTTATTGCGCAATCTCAAGTCATAATATCTATTGACACAAGTTTTCAGTTTCAAACATTTTAAGAGTCAATTGTGGAGGTGATGCTTTAGAATTAATTGAATTTAAATAGCTGCAAGGATTACGTAACAATCGAAACCTTGGATTTTTTTTCTTCTTCCCTGTAATCATAGTCTATTTGTATGTTATCCACACACACTTTCCGCTGTCTGCACGTTTTGGGGGGTATTTTGTTGCCCCTAGTGAAATACCTGCATTTTTGTGTTATCAAACGTCAAACATAAATCACCTTGTGATTTAAGTGCAACAACCTCGAGGCAACATTTTATTAGTTTTAAACATTTCCACGATATTTTAGAAAACTCCTTCTAATTAACTTTGCATTATTTCTTTATAATGAAAGACAATTGAATTTCAAGGTTTGATAAATATTTAAACAATTTCAAGACTGCGAATAAATGAAACCCTTTGAATAAAACCCGAATAATCTGAAAATTCTTTTGCAGTGGCTCAGTTAGAGCAAACTGAACATTGTTAGAAACCCGAGTCCACTGAGGCGACGAAATGAATCGAAATTCGACATATCGGCGTTCCCTGCACTTAAATGTCGCGTTACAATCTAAAAAGAAAATTTTAATAGACAAGAATTGCAATTTATTTACCCAGATTATTTCGGTTCCATGTTTGTGCCAACCCTTTTAGCCCGTCTCGAGTTTAGTGATATTTTGACGCGTGGCAGATAACGCCAATGACTATAAAGTAAATAAATTTTGCACTAAATAAATATTTTTTCTTCGCAGTTAATCCGTGGGATGACAAATCATCGTCTTTTAACTTCGGTGCTTTCATCATCGCTCTATTCACATCTCTCATCATTGCCTTGTCAGGAGCTTTCGCCTGTTGGTGCTGCCGAACGTTCATCCAGCAACGGGCCAATCAAAATGACCACAGTGAAATCTCGCCAACCTTAAGCTTACCCATGGAATCTCTCGACGATGAAGCTCAATTAACTGATCGTGAGCGGCATATTGGCGTCTTACGCAGCAACAGTCTTCCGCCTTATTCTTCTGTTGCCAACAAGAACTCTGCAGACGGGACCAGCGATGAACCACCTCCATCCTACCGATCGTTGTTCGGTGCAACCGTGGAGGCCAACAAATCTTGATAAGTGCGAATCAATGGAAAACTACAAAGTGTTGTGAGATTGCTACCAATCATAATCGTGTCGAGTCATTTATGTGATTTCTCCAGCCGTTCTGTACGAATACGTAGCCATTTTTTTTTTAATATTTCTATTTTTGGATTTTTACTTTATTTTCAATTAACAAAAAAAGAAGAAAAAAAACAACAACAAATATATACATACAATGAATTTTTGAAACATAGGTGTAAATTTCTAACTTATTTATGTAAAAAAGAAAAAGAAACAAAGAAACAAACAAGAAATCAAGACATGATTACAGTGACGGGGAAAGTGTGCATTCTAAGCGCCGTTTTCATGATCGGTCTCGTGGTTCTATGGCTGTGTCACGTGTGTTGCCGCAACATCTGGAACTTTATCCTCGTCCGGCTCGACTCCTCCTCGCGATTCTCCCGAATCCTCGAATTATCCGAAATAAATCGTGAACGACTTCGCATTTTACCCACCACGGGCGGACCTATGACGCAACTCGCATTTCTAACGACCTACGTCTCGTCGCCGGCCAGACCTCATCCGAACATGACCAACAACGCTCGAAATCTAAACAGAACTCGATCCGTTCGCAGCAACGGCCTCCACAACGGCAGCGCCACGCTCATCGGACCCAACAACCGCCCCATCACAGTACAAAGACTCAGTCGACCGAGCGAGCGAACGCACAGCCAGTCGAACTTCGAGACGGCACTTCCGGTCATAGAGCCCACGCCGCCTCCTTGCTTAAGTATTGATTCGGGATCGGAACAGACACTGTGCGCCGACCCCTACCAAAGTGTAACCCTGACCATTGCTTCAGCCAACAGTCCTCCGCCTTCCTACCATTCGACGGAATCCATCGTGTCGCAACCGACGTCTGCCCAGAACCAGAGAATATTCCGCGAGTTTCCGAGGCAGACTTCGGACAGCTCAGAAACAAGTGTCAAATCGGCACCGTCCGCTCAGGTGTCCAGTGTGGCGCAACTTAGATGCGAAAGACTACAAAGGATCATGGAACTCAACGTTTCTTCCGTTTCCTCGTCTTCGTCCGGCGCGGACGACTTAACTAATCCTTTAAAGGAAGTGATGACTTCGGCTACGTTGACTGCTGCGGCGTGCGCTTTGCCGAACAACGGCGAGCCGCCGCCGTCCTACGATGATCTGTTCGGAAGCAGTAGTAGCAGCGAGGACATGAGTTCGCCGGACGTTTAATGGAGAGTACAAATTTAGAGTGATTTTATCACGCGCGTTGGATCGAGTTGGAAGAAATCCCACAATCCCACATTTTTCTTCCTGACCTAAAATGAGATTTTTAATATTATGGATTTTTTTTTGTGTGGCATACATGATTTGTTTGTATATAAAAAATAATATTGTATAATTAAGATATACGGTATAATGAACCAGTAAAAGTAAAATTGTTCAAGATCAATCTATTTTTTAATGTCCAAATAGAAATGATAGTTTGTTATTATCTTTTTATTTTGAAATACTTAGCATATTGTTTATTTACATAATATAGTACTATTCATAATATGATGTTTTATGACTTTGAAAAAGATTTTTTCTTTTTATTTACATACAAGTTTTGTTGTATAAATAAATGTGATTGTAATGAACTTTGAAATGATAGCTAGAATTATTCTTATCATTGAAACAACGTAAATATTAATTTATTACGCAACATTTTACTGCCAATTGGAAGTAATTCCATATTATTTTGGCATTTCAGAGGCTTTCGGGCCCGGTTGAACTGGTTGTTGCGGATAAAGATAACTATATTCCGGTGGGGCAACAGCTACGTTCGGTACGAGCATCGTGCGGGCGTTAGGGTTTGGTGCAGAAAAAGATCCGTACGTTGGCGATGGTTGGTAGTGTGCGGAACAATATTGGCAATTGTCGGCTGACATCGGAAATCGGGCGTATCTTAGACGAGTAGTCCTATTTCTGCGGTGTGACGGGCAGTTTGGATGATGCCTCGGTGCGTGTCTTCGCAAACAGTAGTAAATAAAGAATAAGATCACGAATATAAATATAATGCTCGCGACGACGTAAAACGCGCCCATGTTGTCATGGTGATGAGGATGTTTGTGGCGGTTATGGTTGCCGTCGGGGCGAAAGCATTGTATTTCTACAGAATAAAAATAGAAAAAAAATTTAAAGAATCTGAATTGAAAAAGAATTTTAAAACTGAGCAAAATTTGTGAGTCAAATTATTTGTAGATTCATAAACAAATTTCAACAATTATGTATTTTGTTTACAGCACGTGACAAACTTTTGGCCAATTAGGTGAATGCAAATGGCTGTCTTTGCAAGTGCCAAAAACATACAATGAAGCCAATTGATCGAACGTGGTAAGTTAAATAATAAAATAAATAATGTCTGTATGAATGCATAGTTATTGCCGAAGCACTCTGATTTTAGTCTAACAAAGGGTTATTTTTTCACGTTTAAAATAAAAAAAAAATACATAAATCGTGAAATAAAGTTATAAAATGCATTTCCCATAGTATAAGTTTGAAATTTGTCTGCCAACTCCAACTTTGAGGTCACAATAAACTCATTAAAGTACAGCACACACATTTGTCGATTTTAAATCGAAGTGGAAATAAATTCGACGTAGTTTGCTCGTTTCGTACAGCATTTTTACACTGGCGAAAGTAAAGTTTTCCACATAATATAATGCTTAATATATATATATATATATATAATCACCTTGAATAAAAGTGAAAACCACCCAAAGAAGAGTGAAAAGTGTACAACCAACAGGCTCCATTTTTCCAACTATTGACTTTGGTGCTCATGTGATTGATATTTTTTTGCAAATGACGTTTAATTGTTTGTTGATAAAACTGATTTCACATTTTCTAAAAAAAATCAAAACGATAAGAAATGGTGACACTACGATACTAATTCTAACGTACAAAAAAAAATCTTTATGTTTATATTTACATATAAATGACACAATTAATAATTGTTTTTTTTTCTTCTTCTTTTTAACATTCACCAGGAAAAAGATTTTGATACGACGGTGGTGGAGTAAATCCCGGCTGCACAAAATATTTAGTAGAACTAGGAATGTTTTGTACTGACGTCGAGTGAACGGTCCCGTATTCAAATTCTTCATTAGTCCGATTAATGGGACAGTTAACAACAACACTTTCTGGCTTCCGACAACATCGCGAACAACATAGCGAACAACATGACTGAACAATGACAAGAATCGCAACCAACAAGAATAAACTGATTCCAATTGCCGATGGTAGGTAAGGCCATAAGTCAGTGTTTGAACTGGAAACAACACCTGAGGAAAATGAAGGTGAAAAATAATTTTATTAATTTTATTAATTTTATTAATTTAGATCGGATTTATTCAAACTCACCTTGAATGTAAAGCAGAAGGAAAAAAATTGGTCGTTGAATTGAAAAATGATCCATTTTGTATCTGTTTACATTGCATCTGCGGAGTTATTTTTAAAAGTGTTAAGCAGACGCGCCTAGCAGATTATTTACTGCTGATAAGCTTAAAGGTCTCGCCAATGATATGAAAAAGCAACAATTGTTATCTACGAAGGCGGCTTTATTTTAGAAACCGGATTTAATGGTTGGGAAAACCTAGTCAGTCAGTTTTAATAATCATACCGGATGTACTGATACAAATTTCCAACTATTATAGACATTTTATTTAGTTTTGAGAAGTTTAGATTATCGTAGAATGAATTACCTTTTTTGGTTTCAATTTTGTATATTTATCCTTTTCAACTTTGGTGGTCAAGCGGTCTCGGTATTTCGCGTAATACTATAGTAATCCAGACTTCTGTGGCAAATAGCACATAAAAACTGCAAGGTTGCTCGGTTAAAGGGTGTTATGTTTCGTCTATGTGCAGTAATAGGAGTGTTTGAAATATTCCAAGTAATGTGAGTTAATAGCTGATTGGATTCTACGAAAATTGTCATGAAATGACACTATCTAATCAGTTCTTAAATGAAAGTTCAATGATGCACAATATGGAGGTTAGGAACCCGGGGAACCTAAAAAATGTCCACTATTCCACGGGAATTCCAAAATTTAAATAAAAATAACAAAATAAATTTTTAAACTTGCATCAAGATTTTTATTCACATGTGATAAGATTGGAACGGACTTTAAATATTGTCTAGTAATTACAAGAGTTATCATGATGCAATAAATATGATTAATTTATTTTTTTTTAGTAAAAAAAAAAATACTCTTATGATTACAAAATGATTTTGATTTATTAATTGGGAAAAGGGGGAAACAGATCTTGATATGATGGGGGTGGAGCGTCACTTATTCGTCCGTTTACATTTATTGATGTTGTATTAACATTCATATTAATAGTATTTTCTGGTGTTTTACAAAATGGCAGACAACACGATTTTACAATGGCATAAATTAGTATTACACCAAACAACCAATAGCCTATTGCCGGCGCCCAAATCCAAGCATCATTTGATGCGGAAACATCTAATATTAATTAAAAGTTCGACCCATTAACACTACAGATTAAATTAAAATTGCATTATTCCATCTTATCAACTTACCTTGAATATGTAGTGACAAAAAGTAACCCACACACAGAAATAATTGAGCCATACATCTGCTGAGAATGAAGAATATCTTTTACCTTCTTAAGTAAGCTGCGTGGAGTTCTGGTATGGCAGTATTTTGAAATGCGATATGGTTTCTAAAGGTGTTCAGGATCGGGAACCAAAATTAATTCTTAGAAAAATGTGTTTCACAGAAATGGGAAATACCCATTTAAAATAAAAAGTAGTTTATTATGACTTATATCCTGTGTACGGTGCACTGTTGTCCACCCTGTCATGCCTGATGACTTGCATGACATTTGTTTAGACGGATTTTTTCGTTACTTGGAATTATGTTCCACTGCCATTTTCACAGCACTTTCGATCCATTTTTTGGAGACCGTAAATCGAATGCACCTGTTGTTTTATTATTTGTTTGTTGTTGAGAAGTTTTGGTTTACTTGAATTTTGGTTTGCGCGAGGGACACAGCGATGGCGAACAGATTTTGGAATAACTTAACTGTCAATCATTTATTCGGGAATAGGAATTGGTACGACGGTGGTGGTGTGTATCCCGGTTGCACCGAATCACTAGCATTTTGCGGTATGTTTATTAATAACGTTTCATTAATGTTTCCACGTTCACATTCCTCTTCAGTCGCGTTTACGTGACACACAAGATCAGTTTGCGATTTTTTACAACAAGATGAACAGTAAATCTGCGATATTACGTAGGCTATAGCAATCCCAAATAAAACAAATACCGATGCTGGTGGTAAATAAAGCAAAATGATTTCACTCGATGCTAAAACACCTTGAATAAATGTGTAAAGAAAAAAAAATTAATACTTTAAGCGAAAAATTAAAATTTGAGACTGAAACTTACCTCGAAGGCAAAATGATAGGAGAAACAGATGTGGATTTATTGAAAACTGAGCCATAAAGGTTTAGAATAAACATTTGAGTTACAAAAAAAAAATAGATAAGTGTATCTAGGTTCCTGGAATTTTTTAAACGACTTGAAATCAATAGGGATATTCAGAAACTACTTCCCATTTTGCGTTTGCCGTCCATATCTTATTTCCTATGTTTATTTCTACATAAACAACTCATTCTAATTATCGGAAGCAACGGACGCCATTTATTAACATTGGCGAAGCAACTTTTAAAATGTGGAGTAATAGTAAAATGATTGTATCTTACATCCCTACCTGGCTGTGCGATGAATGACTTCTGTGTAGAAAATCATGCGGATGTGACGTCTAATGGTACTTTGATGCGGGGTTTGGTTACAGGGAAAAACCACAGGCACATTATAGTTCATATTAATTGTAAGGTGTGTAAATTTTTTGCAGACAACTAGACAATATACCGCAGTCATAATTACTAGAATTGAAATTTTTTAATGTTTTTTGTTTGTTTTTAGAATCACGATGAGGACAATATTTGGAACAATTAGTGAGTACATTTTATTATTACTAGTACTGTATAGTAAAAGTTGGTATTATTATTATTGGGTAATTTATTGTGTGGATTGTTGGGAAAAAATGTGAGTAAAATATGCAGAGGTGTAAAAACCTATTAAACTCACAATCCAGCTACAAACATGGTTTTGAATAATTTTGTTTGCAGACATTCTGATAAGCTTTGACAATTTTAGTACCATCCCGGGGAAGCTTTTGTTGTGGGTCAGTACGTTACTTTCTGTACTGTACAATCGTGGAAAATAATGATGTATTGGTGAGAATTTACCACTTTCTACGTCAGAGACTGTCGACCAATGAGGAGGGCGTTACAAAACGGTCATGGTTCATCCCACCCATCTCGAAGCGCGTAACAAACCCTCATTTGCCTTTGGAATGGTGGCTGGATTGACCATTTCGAAAAATCTTAGCATTGTGTTTTTCGCCACCTGTTGCTGGTTTTTACAAACAAATCCTAATGGCATTTTGATCACGTTTGAACTCTTCATGGTCGTTTTTCTGATTTTCTATTGGTAAATTCTTTCATAAAATACATCTTACGCTTGAGTAATTATCACAATTAGGCCAGCACTCATCTTTTTGTCAGGTAAGATAATGTTTATTAGGCAAAAAGATTAGTGTGGACCTAATATTACTACTGACAATTTGGATGCGCATGTGCAGTTAATCAGGAAAAGAAATTGGTTGGGATTTCTCTCTTACATGAGACTTGTCACTTTGTTTGGTTGTCTGGACTAACAGGTCGTCCTGATGGGAGAGCAAATTTAGCATAGAGGGTATTGGTTGGAATTAGGTCCACTAAACCTGTCAGGACGTTAGAGCTCTCCGGATGGAGATATATTCACACTGTACAGAATAGACTATATGGCATCATTGGTTTTATTACATTGCTCTACATGCAAGCAGATATTTCACTTAAGGTTGCACAAAACGAAAAATGCGATTAATAGTCGGATCAAACAA
>JAQFXT010000287.1:0-48986 GCA_034683725.1 Strigamia crassipes
TCAATAATGCAGGAGGATTTGTTAATTACCATAGGCCAGGCAGGTGCATTGAGGTTTCCTGGAGTGGTATTATGGGGATCTTCATTCACTTTTGCTTCTAAAGAGAAATGTGAAGAGTTTAGCGTTTATTTTGATACAACTTTAGGCCCAACTCTCAATAAAATTCGTTCAGTGTTAAAAAGTAGTACAAAACCGCTGCTTTTTCCTGATAGTTTAAATCCAGCATTATGGGCGGAAAAAATTATTCAGTTCTATAAGTGAGATAATGAAAATAAGTTATTTAATTTGCTTGCAGCACAATTTACTATAAATTACATTCACTTATTGTAAATTTACACACACTGGATTGTTTTATCTTTAAAATAAAGATTAATTTGTGTTAAAACTTCAAATTGAAGTCTCAAATGAGCATAACAAAATTTCTTTCCCAACAATCATTTGCAAAAAAAAAAAAAATCAAATCATTTTTTTTTTAAAATAAAAATATGTACACTGACAAACATTAGTTTATGTACAAAGCCAAACCTCAACCGTGTTAATTAAATTTTTTTCTAAGCAGAGGGAGGCGGAAGAGATTTAAGAGCAACTTTATCCCTTAATGAGATACGATATAGAGACTACTGGTTATATCTTCAATTGCGAATACAAAGTAAAAGAGTTATTACTGATATTTGAAGCAACGTTTCCAACTAAACGATCAAAGAAAACTAAGAGCTCAAATCATTTCAATCATTTCTAAATAAAATTTGTCAACGAAAACTCCATTTAAAAAAAAAAAAATTATAATCTTAAAAAGAAAAAGAAAAAAATCAAGTAAAAATCTATGTATTTCCTTTGACAGCAAGTCAAACCTTGAATTAAGTCCATTCATTTACCTTGAATAACACTAAATACGTATCTTAAATATAAAAATAAAAATGCAAACTGCTCTACTCCGGGAATTTATCACGATGAACATCGTTGATATTCTTTCGTTAGCCTCGCAATTTCATCGCCCAATGTATTAATATTTTCCTGCAATAAACACAAAAAAATTAAATCATTTGATTGTATAAATCATTACACCTTAAATACTTTTAATGTTATGTTTTTCAGCAGTGTATCTTCTAAAACGGCCTGAAGTTTACGATTTATTTCTAAAGATAATTCAAACGACATTGCTCCATCCGACGCTTGGGAATTATACAGAGATGCCATGATTCCACCTCGTTTGGCTAAATCAACCTGAAAGTTTGATAAATATAGTCACAAATAAATCAATTTTTAACTCTTTTAACAGATAAAAGGTTAAAGGCTAAAAGCAGAAAAGAAAAATCTAGTTGGTACCAGAGGTAATAGCGAAAGGAATGAGAAGATTTAAATACTTTTACTACCTGCGGTTTAGTCCTAAGCAAGAACTTGAAAAATGAATAGGAAAATGTTAGAAATATTATAGTTAGCAATGGCCAGTATAATTAGCATGTTTAAGCATCATTTTCATAAAATTAGAATTTAAAATACCTTATTCTGGTCCATTTGCTCAGTTACTAGTGCTCCTGCTTCCAATCTCATTACATAATTTTGAATGATTCTAGTAGCATCATCAAAAGTTTGAGGTAATGAGTATATTAATGTGAAGCGAAATACGATGTATTTACTTTGATTTTTTTCTTAATTCCGTAATTAGTTGCCTGGCGTGCTCATCTAGGAATTCAATTTTTTCGTTTTTCCGCGCTAACGATTTTTGTAGTTTTACTATTCTTTCTATTAAAAGCTGTCTACTAGGTTCGATCGTTATCACGTTGTTATCCTGCAATAATTTGTTCGATGTGACATTCGAACATTAATAAAAATAGCCTCAAAGCTTTTATACTAACCAAATGTGAGTTATTCACATTCCTCTGCACTGGAGGATTCGTTAACGTGGGATTATTGACTCCAGTAAAACTAGACCCAGAATTTGTTAATGTGTCCAAAGATCCACTAGAGCTTGCTCTGGAATTTAAGCCTGTTGCTGGATCCATACTATTTCCAACGGAATGTGATGCTTCTGAGAAATCAAGTTTTCGTTTCAGCGATTGAATTTCCCTCGTCAGCTCCTGTTAACAAAGTATAGAAACAATTAACTAATTTTATACTTAAATCAATTGTATTTTTTTTTTTAAATTCCGTTTATATTTGCACATTAACTAGTCCCTTAATTAATTTAACTCCAAAAGCAACAAATTTTAAACAACAAACAAAACAATGAATTCAAACTTATACAACAAAATACGGTACAAATTAAACTACCTTAGTAGTTGATGCCTGTCTTCGTTTATTTACCCTATTTTCGTTTGCTTCCTCCTCCAGTTTTAGGCTAAGGCTTTCGGCTTGTCGATAAATTTTAGACATAATTTCATAAAAATATTTTTACTTATTTTTAAATTTTTTACAATTACCTGTTTTGGTTTTTTCTGCCAATTTCCGTGCTAATAACTGCGTTTCATGTTGCCTTTGTTGTTTTTCTTCTTCGACGACGGATTTCTAAACAGTAACGTCTCAGATCAGTAAAATAAAAATGAAATCAATTGTAAATCAATTATAACTAAGTTTTTAATTTGATTTTCTAATTCTTCAGTCAATTTAACAAGTCGAGTTTTTTCAAGCGACAACATCTGACTCTGTCAAAAAAAATCAAAAAAATAAGTATGCAAATTAATTGTAATGCAAATCTTACAAAATATTTACTCTGCTTTCCATAACAGCAAATTCAGATTGTAACATAACGTTTTTAGACGTTAACCGTTCAGTAAACTCGAGTAACTCTCCCTCTTTATTTCGACACGCATCCATATCCAGTAATAACTCACTGTTCGTTTGCCGAATTCTTTCAATTTCCAAATTACTCGCCTCAAACTTGCTTTTTTCCCTGAAATAAAATTAAAAATAACTTTCTGCACATTCCAATGAAAATCGCATTTAAATTTAACCTTTCCAACATCGCTTTGAGATTATCCATTTCGGATATTTTGGCTTTAAGATCAACAATTTCTTGATTTTGTAAATTCACCGTATCTTTGAAGCGACTCAAATTGTTCTCGTATTCCAATCGTTCGCCTTCTAAAGTCTGAATTTTCACAATTAGATTATTGTTTTCTTCAATTGTTAATCTGTGCTTTTTTTTAATAGTTTCAAATTCATTTGCTATTGAGTGATATACCTAACAAATAAATAACAATTTACATAAAGTATAAATTTATGCGTTGAAGTATTTCTCCCACCTCCTCCTTATCCGTCTTCCCTTGTCGCTCCATCTCTAACTCCGTTTCCTTTACTTTAAGCTGAATATCTAATGAATTGGACCTCACATCTTCAGACTCTTGGTATGTTTTAATCATTTCTTGACAATCTTTACGGATTTGGTCAGCTTCTTCGCGAGTCTGTTGCAATTTCTGCTGAATTCGCTCTGCTTTGGTTTCAGTTTCCTAATTTATTAAATGAAAAAATAATACTAAATATTAAAATGTATTAAAAATGTACCTTATGAGCTTCCATTTCAGTTCTTAGCTTGTTTTGTGCCCATTTTAGTTTAATTTCTTTAGACGATAGTTGTTCTTTCATCTTATCACCTTCTCTCATCAAGTTGCTCATTTCAGCCGACTATAAACATTGATTTATAAGTATTCTTTTCATAAAAAAAAGTTCATCACAAATACCTTTATATCTAAAACCTGGCATAACCGAGTCCTTTCAATATTTAAATTTTTTAATTTAATAAATAAAGATTCCCTCTCTTTCACTCCATCTCTAAACTTTTTCTCAATATCCTCTTGTAGCTTTTTCAACGTGATTATTTCTTTTTGCCCATGTGCGTATTTAATAACCATTAATTCTTTATCCTTATTTGCCGTTTCATACATGTTGGTCATCTGCAACAGTAAATTGGCAATAATTTAAAAAATATCCATTTATTCATTCATTCGTTTCTATTGCCTTTTCTAATTTTAATCCGAGATCTAGTTTTAATTGCGTGATAGTTTTCTTAGCAATTTCATCGTGATTCCCCAATTTTTCATGCAAAGATGCAATTTCCTTTTGCATAGTGGATATGGTTTTCTCCAACGCCTCCATCTGCACCTCGTAAATTTCTGGAGATGTGTGAACTGCATCGGATAATTCTTCTTTTAAGTTATGGTTTTCCTGCTGCAACCTAAACATGAAAGAAATTATTACAAACATTCCGATATTAATCTACAAATTAATAAATGTATTACAGCTGGATTCGTTCTGCTTGTTGATTGCATTTACACTGCAGACTTAACATCTCGGTTTGGAGTTTCTGATGAACTGGGCGCAGTTTCAAAATAGCAGCCTCAGACATGCCATTTGAAAGATCTGAACTGTCGCTGTTAATATTAGTAGCACATCTGGCATTAACCTTCTCGTTTGTGCACACTTCCAACGCTTCTTCCAGTTCATCGTACAGTTGCTGATTTATTAGTTCTTCGTTGCCAACACTATCAGCTGCTCCTATGGCAGTATCCACTACTATCTTTATCGGTTCTAAAACATTTGTTTCGCTTTCATTATTTCCCTCAGTATTAAATGTGATTTCGGTTTCGGGATTAATTTCTTCGGCAGTACAAGACATTGTTCCTGAGCTATTTACAAAGTTAATTCATTAAGCTATTAGTCTCTGAACTGGCGGTACGTATCTCTTTGACAAGCTGATCCACGGCCGTCGCCATTTTAATTCGTAGTGCCAAGCATTATGGTATTGAATTTAAAATATTTCGATAAGAAATATATTTTGTTTTATTCCGTCTATACTTTTTTGTTTGCTTTGTTTTATTTAAAAATAAAGTTACGTCAGTAAATCACATCTTGGAAAAATTAATTCCTGCAAGAGGGAGTAAGTGGTTAAACTCCCTAGCGGCAATTACGCAAACTACAGTCAACGTTAAGTTTTTTGAACAGGTCTGTTAGGTGTTTATAGAAGTTTGTGTGGCCACGGCGCGTTTGATTTAATCATCTACGAAAAACGCCTTGAAAAAACAACATTTCATATTCGGTATCATAACCGATAAAACGACACTTCGCTGCCGCATCCGTAGGGCCCACGACCCACGACACGACCTTTTTGCGCTTTTTGTAGGTGAGTTGTACAAGTTAAATTGTTATGTTCTTCTATGGTGAATATACGAAGCGAATTCGAGTAAAAACCGCATTGAAAATGAATGTTTTTGCTGTTGGTAAGAAAGCGAAAAAAATTTCAGTTATCATTCGGTGCTGGTGCAGGATGCCTGTCAACACGCTTTTCTGTTCGAAGCACGTGTCTGTAAAAGTCTAATAATTATTTTCATTATTTTTTTAAATTCAAGATTCAAGTTCGCCTTTTCATTGAAGCCGCGATTGTTTTTCAATAATCATACAATGGCGCTTAGAAAACCGAGCTGGGGGTAAAGTTTTATTTAAATTTAACCCTACTAGTTATTTGAAATATTATTATTTTTTTTATTAGGAGCCAACTGTCTTTGGATCATTCGGACATAACTAGCCCCGACAGAAGGTAGACATGTTTAAAAAATAATATCGTAATAATAAATTTTTAATTTTGATTTAAAATTTTTAATTTAGACGCATACACGAGTCGGTTACCACAAATTTGTTAGTTACAAATCTTCCTTCAAAGATAACTTTTGTAATGTTACACCGTTAAAGTATAGCAATATCCTTCTAATTTAATTTTTTGTGTAGTTCACTTTAGCTAGCCATTTTACGACATTCCCGAGTTTCGTAGGCTTGAGATTACTTGCAATGAGACCGCATGAAGAGACACGATCTGCGTAAGTTTTAGTTTAAATTGAAGAATGAAAAATTAAAGAGAAAAAAAAAAAAACTTTTTAAAACTTTTTTGTTTTTGTTTTTGTTTTTACTAGATTCCTCAATTTTGAATCAGCCATCGATGCCGAAAATGTGATTCGGGAGTTTGATCAAAGACCACCGTATAATTTCCGCGTTCGTTTATGTCTAAAGGATAGAGAGGTGATTATTGCAAAGGAAACTTTTATTGCATGCTAGTTTTCAATTTAATTTAAATTCTAGAGAAACGCTAATGAGAACTGTGAAAAGTATGATGTACAATTTGATTTGATTTTGTAATATTTATCTGACATTTTGATGATTTTTAAGTGGTCAATTTAGTCACAGCTATTTTCATGGTGATGGAGAGAATTTGGCAGATATAAATTTTGGGGTAAGCTTAGTTTAAGAAGTGGGGAAAAATGTCTCGTGATTGGGTTTTATAAATGTTACCAAAGGAGAAATCCCAAGTTAAAAATTATTTCATCTTTACTTGGTAAATTAATGAAATTATGGGGAGTTTGCTAGATTAACATTTGTATTAAAAATAGTTTAGAAATATAAATATTAATTTAAGCATAGAATTAACAAGTAATGGCTAAAATTTAATTTATTGTAGAATTCTGTGTTTCAATTTTGAAATGAATAGGTATTAATAATTATTTTTTATTTTTTATTAAAAGCAGGTGATGGCGATTAATATTACTCCTGGATTTGACGGACGTCGAATTGTGGTAAATGACAATCCGGCGAATTGCTTTTCAGATCGCCCTGAGTTTTGTAGGTGGCAGGAGAAAAGTGAAGTATGAATTGCAGAGATGAGCGTTCCAATCTGTGAAATTAAAAATAAATTAATAATTTTTAGATGTTTGATGTTGTCTCGCAAAACAGGCAATACAGAAACAATAATGCGTGTGGTGATGGTTTTAACAGATTCGACAGCCAAAGGTTATCTGAAAGGGAAAAAAGGCAATTTAGAAAATTAATTGGTTTAGTCTTGTATTTAATTTTTAAAAACAATATTTAGATTTGATTCCAAGCAACAACGGTCGAATGGATATCCTCAGCACGAACCTAAATTTAACCGCGGGTATGTGCTTGAACGTTGTGATTGATGAAATTGTTTATGTTTTACATATATTCCAGGAGTCAAGGACAACGAAATTTTTCAAATGCAGTTGAGGACGACGACGACGACGACAGAAACAGAAACAGAAACATGGCGGCTAAATCGAATCAGAGAAGTGACTTTAATAAATACCGTCAGAGGGCAAAGTCGTGCGACCGCTTATCGAGCTACAGAAGCAATCATTCGGGTAGTGTTGTAACATTGCACGATGAGGATATTGACGACGATGAAATTGAAAAGCATCCATCATATAAGAATCAAGTTAATCACAACAGAAGAAACTTGCCAATTAATGATAATCGAGTTACTCGCAATAGTCATGAAACTCAAGACACTGCCAGCGAATTGTCTTCTGCAGATGTAATTTTTTAAGTTTAACAATTGATTTGCAAATTTTTAATGTGCAATTGATTTATTTACAGGACAACTATTTACAAGCAGAACACGTGGAATTTGAAGTGGGAAAGACAATCCGATGCACAATTACTCACGTGGAAGGCAATGGGATTTTTTGGGCCCAGACTGATCCCAGTTTTGCAGATAAATTAGAAACTAGCTTGGCCGAGGATGCAAAACGGATTATGGGAAAAAAAATAAAATTTATACGTGGCGGAATTTATCTTGTTCAGTACGAGTGCGACTCCATGTGGTATCGAGGCAAAATTTTGAAGGTATTTGAGCGTTTAATTTTAATTAACTTTGATTTAATGGTACATTGTTTTTTAGGTGAATGAGCAAAATTCCAAAGTTGACGTGCTTTTCATTGATTATGGAAACTCCTCATTTAATGTGTCTACGAACAAAGTTAAAGCTTTGTCCCCTGACAAGCGCAAATATCCCGCTCAGGTATTTATAATGAATGTTTTTTTTTTTTTTTTAAATGTATGATTTAATCGTTTTATTGTAAACTAGGCGATTAAATGCAAACCTTCGAGAACAACTGTAAACAAATATCCCAGTTGTCAAGCATTTTGTGTTGCTATCGCGGGTAATGAATGCGATTTGACGGTGGCGAGTATCTGTGCTGATTACTATGTAGTTACTGTTGGTAAGATCGGAATATTTAAAGCTTAATTTTTAAAAATATTTACATCTCTTCTTCTCTTCTAGATGTTTGTTCTGGTGGACCCATTCCAAACTTCACCGAACGAAGCCTACAGACTGAGCCAATGGCACCCAAACGGGTTAAAGAAGCTCCTAAAGAATCGTTGTCTGATATGATGCTCAAGTTGAAGAATAGCAAACAAAAAAATGAATTTCTAATACGAGAAGACGTTGGTGAAAAATCTCGTTCCACACCTACGCCGCTACTGAAGCCTCAAGAAGCAGACCGAAGCAAAAAACTAACACCTGAAAAACAATCTGCCCCAGTGCATCAATCGAAACCTAAAATGAACGGCGAATTAGGGTCATCGGGAGAAGAACTGACAAAGGTCATGGAAATGAACGTGGAACCAAAATCATCGGGAGAACAACCGGCCGAAATGAAAATAAACGAAGAACCAAAATCGTCAGGAGAACAACCGGACAAGATCGTGAAAATGAGCGAAGAATCAAAACCGCTGCTTGAAGCGATAAAAATGAAAGAAGTTGATAATTCCCCAAAGGAAAACGTCAGCCTGCACATGTGCACATTTATAATTAGTCAATTGAATGTGGATGACAAGTTTGGATTGTTCCCGATGGTCCCGGATTCCCCATCGTCGCTTTGGGGCACCGTTGATAGCGCAGATTCGTTTAAAAATTTGGCAGCGGGGTTCGATCCTGTTTACGAAAATCTGGATGAAGTTTTAATTAGTGCTCCAATCGGGAGCTTGGTAGTTGCTAAATCAAACGCATACGGCAATTGGGGCAGAGTCGTTGTGCTGGCTAACGATACCGACGAACCCGAAGTTTTCTTTGTAGATTTTGGAAACAAGGAAACCGTTAGCGTGATGAAACCTATCTTGGACCAACATAAAACTTTGCCCGGTTTGGTGTCGTACGGTGAAATTGACACTACGACACTCTCAGAAGACGAAAAGGCTGCGCTGGCAAAGTGCTTAGGCGAAGAAGTTCCTATACAAATGGTTGTGATCGAGAAACTCGATAATGATCGCATTAAAGCCGCTATGTTGGATTATAAGATGGCGCCGTGTGTTTTGCGCAGTGGACAATTTCTGATCGATAACAAATTGAATAAGAACGATAAACCACTCGTGACGGTAGAGAATCTTCCAAGATTTGAGAAGGGTCTAAGGACCGATGCGCTATTGGTCGAAATCTTCAGCACCAAACAAATTCATATTTGCCCGGCAGCATTTTATGAAGCAATAGCTAAGTTGGAAGGCGAGTCCCCGTCGACCGTGATCAGGGAGACGTATGCTCCGAGGGTGAAGGAACTCGTGTTGGCGAAATACAGCGCGACTGGACAAATGTATCGAGCGGAAGTTACTCGGGTTGAAAAGGACCACGCATCTGTGTTATTTATTGATTACGGGAACCAGGAAGACGTGTCCTTGAATGAGATTTTTGAAATATCGGAGGAGCTACTTAAAGTACCGTTGTGTATTGTGGCTGTGAAGGATGACCCGCAAGCGGTGGAGAGACTCAAGGGATTCATTAGTGAGACTCTCACGATGTATGTTGTCGATGAAGGTCGTTTGCCTGCTATCGTAGAGTTTTATAAAAACAATGTCAATGTTTTGTCGGAAGGTTAAGGCTGGTCTCAAATTGAGAGAATGGCTTTATGACATGTTCGTTGTTTGGCTACAAATCCATTTCATTCGCTTTCATTTTTTTTTCATTTTTTTTTTATTTTCAAGTACAAACTTCATGTGAAATTCGTTAATCAGATGATAATTGTGCCTAAGCTGAGGTGTGACAATTTGTTTTGTAAACTGAATAATAAGTTATATAAAAACATGGTAATTTACAATGATTTACACGATATTAAGAAAAAATTCATAGCACGTTTTTTTTTTGATACGTTTGATTGCAATCATTTTATGGAATTATCATTAAATTTAAGGTCGTTTGATTAAAAAAAAAAAGTTTTTTTTGACTGATAAAACATCGATCGAAGGAACGATTGCTTTTTTTTGTTTTTTATTTTTTCATCATGGCGTTTGTAAAACCTAAAATAGAGTTCCATAATTTTGAGGTACCATTATGGTGAATGAAAATTAGTAAAATTTTCCACTTCTGAATTTGTAATGATTTTGTGCAGGCAGCATGAATACATGCGACCCCGGCTTTCCGCTGTTATTTTGTTTTTGAAACACAGCATAGTCTATTATTAGAAGTTAAATATGAAGATGACTATAATCTGCGGTTTTGATGGCAAAATAAAAAATAAACAATACTGAAAAAAGATCGTCGTAGTTTTTGGTGGTGGTCTACATTAACCTAAGTAATCACAATTTAGGACTATTTCGTGTAGATTTTGTCTAAGGAATTTGAAATATAGTATTTATTATTCGTAACCACACACAACATCGAATTTTGATCGAACTCCCGATTCGAAAAACTGGCGTTCGATTAAACGATCGCAGCAAAACGAGTTTCGATAAAATAATCGGATTCCTATCCTGGTTTTCGTAAAAGAATAAATTAATAAGGAACGGTTGTTCGTTTTTTTTTTTTGTTTTTTTTTTGAAGGGTTTTCAGTATTAAAATGTGGCATATGAAAACCGAAAAACCATTCCCTAGGGTTTTCTACTTCGGAAAAGGCACGATCTCATCTTTTCGCGCCACCTGGTGTGTGACGTGAGCGTGGCTGGTCATTTGGTTGTTCAGTTAGGTTTCAACGTTAACGTTAAAATATGTCAGTAAAGTATGTACAAGTTTGGTGATTTATTTTTTAACAGTTTTATAATATTTTGTTTGTTTGACAATTGCTGATCACGTGCAGTATCGAGTTGTGGAATGATGGTGAGGAAAATGATCCAAGACGGCATTACCAGTTCAGTTATCAACCACTAAATCGTTATAAATCGGCTTCAAACTTTTAAAATTTTATTTTATTTTAGGAGAGAGCGATCACGGATGATGCATCCGACGTTATATATCTCGGGAGTTCCCGACAACATAAACAATGTTAAAATTCAATATTCCACAAGCGTTTTTATCGTTTTAATGAAAATGACTTTTTTCAGGACGGATTGTATAACTTATTTTCCAAATTTGGCAATGTTTTAAGCGCAAATACTATACCATCTAAAAAAATAGCCAATAGTCAGATCGGGTATTAAATTTTTGATAATTCTTTTGATAGTTAACTCAAGTGATTACTGTTATAGATTTGTGTCCTACGATTCGATGGATTCGGCGCAAAAGGCTATTCAAAATATGAATTTAAAGCCTCCATTCAATTTCCAAGTGAAGATGAAATTACCCAAAGCTGATGTAAACGTTTTTCTTTGTTATAATATAATTTGTGTAAATTTTTTTAATTTTATCAAAAAATTGTAGCCGCCGACTTTTATTAGGGATTCGGAGCTAATGGGACAGAAAACAGGCGATAGGTTGTAAGTTAAAATGCCATTTCAATTTATTTTCTATATTGTGAATCTCATAGTTCTCACAGCGCATCGGATTATGGTGATGGACGTGCAAATACTGAATTCCCCGATAGTCAGCGCGGATACAACGTTCAAAAAAACATACGAGAAAATAATGATTTTGGTATTGGTCGGAATCAAACGCAAGCAAATGAGTTTGATAATTTTAAAGGTGTTAAAGGAGAAAACTCCTATTTACCACGACAAAGTAGGAAGCATATTACATGGGGTGGTGCTATCGATGTTGCGTGTGATATTCCTAAATCGGAACCAAAGTTTAGAAAGTATGCTAATACATGTTTTTAATGCAATAATATCTAATGCTGGATTTTATTTACAGTTATCACAATTTTCCGGATGAAAGTCGTTATGAAAACCGACAAGAAAAGCAGTTTAGCAATACGGCCCAGAGAGGAATGCGAGCACGAAATTATGCTTATCAAAATGCCGGAGCCGATGCTGGATACACGACTTATTACCCCAGAAAAAATTATCACGCAATCTACAGAAACATGCAAAGGCCAGATTCGGAGTGTAGCAGTGAGGAATCATACAGGGAATTTGGCGCCGAAGCAGATGTTGAAAATGCCGACATACTAGAGGAGGAGTTGGATGTACATTTATTTCATGACTACGAAATAATGTTTTAATGTTTAATTTAATTACTATTTAATTTTTAAGGGCAAAGCGATTATTGCTATTACCATAACCGA
The DNA here is from genome assembly GCA_034683725.1 of Strigamia crassipes. Lineage (NCBI taxonomy): Eukaryota > Metazoa > Arthropoda > Chilopoda > Geophilomorpha > Linotaeniidae > Strigamia > Strigamia crassipes. The sequence goes on from JAQFXT010000287.1 coordinate 12,207, forward strand.
GAAAGGTCGGTCATTTGCGCTTGCTCCACAATTAGCTCCTGTTACGGAGGTTACAACTTATTCAACTCAAACTTCGTTTTCAAAGAGACGTGAATTTTCCGGTCCAGAAAGGCAAGAGTATGATGTTGAAAGGGACTACGAGAGGCCAAACGTAAGGATATCCATTTATTAGTGATAATTATTGCTGGTTTATTTATTTATTTATTTATTTATTTAATAAATAAAAGCATAGACGGCAGTTTCCAGAAGTTTCTTATAATAATCAAGGTCATGGAATGATTGGAAAGCAGGATCGCAATTTTTATTCAAAGTATGCATTGCATTATGGTCTGGTTCAATGAGTTGATGTTTGTTTACTTTTGTATCATTCAGCGACAGTCGACAAGCGCATAGAGAATATTGCTTGCCTAATATGGGATGTGGTGATGTGAAAAAACCTGAGCCGATGTCACCAGATTCAGAGTTTATTAAACAATCAAATTCTCAAAGGGATAACAAATATAGATATCAGGACCGAAAGGATGGCTACCAACCCAGAGTGATGAATAATCCGATAGAAGCGAGAGCTTTTAACACAAGACAGGTAAATCAACACATGAAAGCAATAAATTAGAAAAAACAAATTAGAAATAACAAATTAGTGTTGAATTGTATCGATATTTGAATGCTTTCATACAACTTTTATTAATTCACATATTTTTTTTATATCATTTTAGCATATGTCTGTGACGGCTGCTCCTTTGCCAACAACAAAAGTCGACCAACTGCCAATTAGAACACCTTTTAAATGCGTTATTTGTCATGCTGAAAACCCGGATGTGTTATGGATTCAACGGGATGTAAAGGAATTGGCTGGGTTGACTAAACAATTAACCGGACTGCTAAAACCACCGGATAATGATTTCATACCTCGAATAAATGGGGTTTATTTAATTGAGTATAATTCTTCGTGGTACAGAGGAAAGATTGTTCAGGTGAAATATTATTTTAATATATAATTCGTTTTGCGTTATTCAACTTTGTAAAATTTGTTTTCTTATTTAGGTTAACCGGAATGGAAAATACGGCGTTCTGTTGGTTGATTATGGAAAAATCGTTGGTGATATAAGTATTGCAGCTATGGCGTTATTATCACACACGAATTTGAACAAGCCATATTTTGTAGGTTTAATAATTATTCTAGTAAGCGTTTATACAAAAAACTTTTCTGTTTTAGGCAACTAAATGTAAAGTTTGTCCAGATCTCATGAAGAAGTATAACAATGCCAAAGAAATTTTTGAAATCCTGCAGAAAGCAGAGATTACTGTCATAATTGAGAGAATGGATGAAAATTTAGTGATAGTCACTCTAGGTATACACAAAACTTATTTTTTTTTTTATAAATTAAATTAGTTACCTTTTTATTTCTTTATTTAAAAATATTTTGTAGACATTCCGAACGAAATAACATCATTAACAAGATCAAAACCGCAACATCACAGTTTGAAAATGAAAACTCACATTTCTGATTCTCGAGCAACTGTTTCAGATTTGCCTGAAATTCAGTTTAAAATCAAAGACTTAGCATTGGTGGTAGTACTTTACATTGAGAGTGCCAAACACATTGCTGTGTGTGCGGAAAAAAATTTGGCTAAATTTAGCGAATTAAGTAAATTACTAACGAATGTTTGTGCAGCTAGCACTCGGTTGTACACCCCTATTAAGGGAGAGCTGGTATTTGCAAAATTTGAGGATGACTGTTGGTACCGAGCTGAAATAATGGAAATTTGTCCGGATAATAGTGCTAGAGTTTTCTTCATCGATTACGGAAATATGGAAAAGGTTTTCTTCAAAGACATCCAACCTATTACACCGGAAGCGCTTAAATATCCTCAATTTGGGTTGATTGTGTCGCTATATAAAGCCCCCGAGTCGTCACAGTTATTATCTAACATGGTGGACAAAAAGTTTCAAATGAAAGTTGTGAATGATAGAGTAAATCCAATGTTGGTTGAATTTCCGAGTGAACCAAAAGCGCAAAATTACTTCGTGTCTCAACATTTAAAACGAGCCAAAGTTGAGTTAGGTCCGATTAAAGCCACTTTTGGTGTTGCGGATGATGACGCGATTTATATAATCCCTTCCTTCAGTAAGTCCTACAATGAGTGTCGTTTTTATTTTAACTGAATTTAATCTGAAATTAATAATTTGTTTAGATCAAGATTTGATTTCTGCTTTGAAAAGATTCAATGAAACTACCAGTATCGAAAATGCATCGTTTGAACCGCGAATTGGGGAACTTTGCCTGGCTTTCTTTCGTAATTATATCTGATGTATAACGTTATTTCGGCATTATTTCAATCATCTATTTATTAGGAGATTCGTGGAGTCGTGCGGCTTGTGTTACTGTGATTTTAAACCCGAAAAAATTCGTCGTATTTATGTTTGATTATGGATCCACAGAAGAAATTGATAGTGTGTTTTTACGGCCTTACACCGAGGAGTTTGTAGATTTTCCTACGATGGCAGTAAAATGTGTCGTTGAAGGTAAAAAGAGTCACTTATGTTATTATTTTTTGCAAAATTAATTAGTGTAATTTCTAGGTTATCCTTCGGAGAAAACCATTCGTGACAAGATGCAGTCGTTGGAATGTATTGACGACGACATCGAAGGTGACATAATTGCCATTAGAAAGGATTATGTCGAAATGAAATTGATTTAAGCAAATCTACCGAATACTGGGATCCTTTTTGGAAACGATGTTGATTTTAATTGAAATAATTTGTTGTTTTCTTACGAGTAATCACATTCGCTTCTTTCAAGCAGAAAACTCAGAATCTCATTTCCTGCTTGGTTGTTGAATAACAATCAATCTGGTGTAAATCCCCATCTTAACATACTATTGGAAATTTAATCTGTACATAACAAAACTGGCCAATGTGGAAAGTTTGTTTTATTATTTTGTCAACTGTAAACTCATAATCATAAATTAAACTGAAACCGAACTGATACATTTTTTTGAGATCAAAACAATAGTTTTATTCGTTTGGCTTGTCGGCTTTATGCAACATCTGTACTCTCACTGAACTAGTTTCAATCACGGAATTCTCCAACGTAAGCATATTTTCACGGCATCTATAAAAAAAACAATGGTTAAAAGCAAAAATAAATACCGCACGCTCTTGATGACGCATTTATTACTGTTTCAAAAGATCGAATCCTTTTTGCAAAACAGACTGAAGATCGTAATACGATTGCGACGATTTTAATAAATTGCAGCCATTGAAAATCCGCGTTAGTTTTAGCAGTACTGCTGTTATCTTATCCACCATGGTTGAGAGCGTTTCTACATTTTAAAACGTGTATTGATAAATTCAATTATTATTTATTTGTTTTCCTTACTTAATTCATCAGCATCCAGACAAATTCCTACAAATTGTATATTATGGCGATTACTATCAATCGCGTCCATCAGCTTTTTAAATGGTTCCATGCTTGCCTCTAAAGCGGCTTTTACTTTAGTTAAACAAGTCTCCTGCATTAAAAAATTAGTTTAACTCAAAAAATCGTGACAATTTCAACGAATTACTTGTCGTCTGATGACATCTTTAACCTCCTTTTGATGCTTAGCTGCCATCGTCATTCGTTCCAAATAGGCAAGATGGTCGCTGAGGTTACTAACCAAGAGTGACAGTTGGGCCAAATAAGTCTGCAGTTAGACGTCATTAAACACGATTGACACAATTGGGTATTCACAGTGTACCGTTTCATCTTTCTTGTGTTGGTTTACGTAATTTTTCATCGTTGCATCCAAGAACAACGCTTGGACATACCGCGCATGGGCTAAATCGACACTTAAAGACTGTTCATCTAGTCGTTTGGCCAACTAAAAAAGAGAGAAATCATTCTGCAAAATTAACACTTGAAATTGAAAAAATAAAATAAAATAAATTAAAATCGATTTACAGTGCTTGCCGGTATTTTTGCATTTTCCACATCGGGATCGGGCTCTGGAAAGAACAACGAAAAACAAAGATTGACAGTATTATTTAGCTTACTTGCGAACTGTAACTGTTACTGTACCGTGAATAGCGGAACAATTTGATCCACCACTGGAAGTAGAGGGGTTTGCCTATAGAAATCATAAATCATTTAATTAATTAATTAATTAATTATTCCGGTGGCGACCAAACGTGGAATCGCCAAACAGTGCCGGACTTGAAATTGTGTGTCGGTGTCTCTCTCTCTTTGATCTCTGAAACTAAAACCGCAGGCACCTTTAGCGGTACTTTCTTTTCCTTCCCTCGTCGGTGAGGTAGGAGTTGATGTCTTGTGTTGAACGAGTTTAGGCATTACCCTGCAAGTGAACAACATAATCAAATCCTCTACTTTGTTGATTCCAAATATTTATATCGCACTTAAAACGTTTTTCCATTCTGAAAGGTAAACAGTCAAACCAAGGAGTTTTTGGTCGAACGTCGCCGAAAAAGAAATTTAAATGAGACGTGATGACTCGTAACTATAGTAAATTTCCCGCCTTTGACACTAGCACTCACACGGTGTTTATGTATTTACCAATGATTTATACAGCTTTCTAATAAATTAATGAATAAAAATCAAATTCGAGTTGATAAAATAAACTTCATCTGTTTTTTATATTTTGTCTAAAATAACTTTTTTAAAGAACAGTTTTATAAACTTTGCGGGCATGTTGCGGGCGCTAGCTAAGTGTAGTTTCGCTTTTTGACGAAAGTGTCGCGGTAGGTTTTGTTTCCGGCATGGTTCCCAGTCTACTTTGTCTGTCAGCCATTGCATTTCTCTGCAAACTCGTGTTTTTAGGTCCTTATTAGGTTGGGAATTCTTCGATTCTTTTTGAGCTGTAACGATGGTAATTGCTAATTATCTTAACTCTAAAGGTTGTAAAAGTGAGATATGTTTTAAATAAGGAATTAATTTTCCAAGTAATTGTAATAAGTACCGTGACTTGACAAGAAATGAGTGCAAAGCACATGGCTTTTGTTTCAAAAGCCAAGTTGTGGCGTTAAGATTTTATTTTAAATACAATTTTCTCCTTTTGCAGCAACCGCAAATAATTCTTCTGAAGGAGGGAACGGAAAACTCGCAAGGAAAGCCTCAACTTATAAGTAACATAAATGCATGCCAGGCAGTTGTGGACACTGTTCGAACTACATTGGGGCCGAGAGGGATGGACAAACTGATTGTTGATGACAAAGGTATAACAAATGAGTTTTGGAATCTTTTAAACTTAATTAATTTGTGCTAATCTACTTTTATTTTTTAATTTTTAGAAAAAACAACAATCTCCAATGATGGTGCAACTATTGTTAAGCTTTTGGACATTATTCATCCAGCTGCACGTACCTTAGTTGATATTGCAAAGTCTCAAGATGCAGAGGTTAAAAAGAAACTGAAAAAATTTTGTTTAAAGGAATTATTATTTAATAAATGATTTATTTCTAGGTTGGTGATGGAACAACTAGCGTGGTTTTGTTAGCTGGGGAGTTTTTGAAACAATGCAAGCCTTTTGTAGAAGAGGGCGTTCATCCGCAAGTGATTATCCGTAGTTTTCGCAAAGCTTCGAACTTGGCAGTTGAACGAATCAAGGAAATCGCTGTGCACGTTAAGCGAGAGGATTCCAAGTTAGAATTTTTACAAATTTTAATTTTTTTATTTTTGTAAGTAATTATTTTGGACATTGTTTTATTTATTAGGGAACATAAGTTGCTGTTGGAAAAATGTGCCGCGACAACTTTAAGCTCCAAATTAATCGCGCACCAAAAAGATTTTTTTGCTAAAATGGTGGTCGATGCTGTTATGCTTTTGGACGAGTTACTGCCGCTTAATATGATCGGTATTAAAAAGGTTCAAGGTGGTTCGTTGGACGAGTCGAGGCTGGTTGCTGGTGTAGCTTTTAAGAAAACGTTTTCTTACGCCGGATTCGAAATGCAACGCAAAGAATACAGCAAACCTAAAATCGCTTTGCTTAATATTGAATTGGAATTAAAAGCTGAGAAAGACAATGCTGAAATTAGAGTGGACAACGTCCAGGTATTTTAATATTTTAAATTCAACGTTTCATTATTTTTTAATCGCAAATTCAATTTAAGGAATACCAAAGCATTGTCGACGCGGAATGGAATATTTTGTACGAAAAACTGCAAAAACTGTGCGACAGCGGAGCGAAAGTAATTTTGTCCAAACTACCAATTGGAGATGTGGCGACGCAATTTTTCGCTGACAGGTAAAAGAACGGTGAAATTGATGATATTTCGCAACCATAATTGCACTTAACGCGTCAAGTTAATGTTTGTCGCCTGTGCATTTGTGGGAGAACTAATCGTGTTGTGGGAAAATCGTTTTAATTGCTCGTTTTGAGTGGATTTTAATTGATATTTCCACAGCCGTGTTTCTGAGAGTTGAACCTTTGACACATTGCGGCGTTCGTAGTTTTGAAACAGACATTAATAAATTTTAATCAATTTAGGGACATGTTTTGTGCTGGCCGAGTAAACGAAGAAGATCTTAAACGGACGATGAAGGCGTGTGGCGGTTCGATTGTGACGACTGTTAACGATTTGAACGATGCCATTTTAGGAACTTGCGAGAAGTTTGAAGAACAACAAATCGGAGGCGAAAGGTATTGAATTAGAACACTAGTGAGGATTTTAATGACCACAATTAAGTCAACTTGGCAACTACGAATTGTCGTCGGGTGTTACAATTGTGGAAAAGAAATTCTAGTTTCGGATAATTAACACAATTTGCTCGTTTTGAGTAAATTGTCTAGTTTTTCCGTCACGGGTGTTTCGTTGAGTTGAATCTTTTTAATATAATGGCGTTCGTGTTAATGAAACAAACATTTCAAATTGCAGATACAATTATTTCACCGGATGTGCGAATGCTCGAACATGTACAATCATTCTTCGAGGTGGTGCCGAACAGTTTATCGAGGAAACTGAACGATCTCTTCACGATGCTATCATGATTGTCCGCCGAACCATGAAAAACGACGCTATCGTTGCCGGTATGGTTTCTCGGCATGACAAACGATAACATTTTTACTTTATTCGTATTCCCAACAGGTGGCGGAGCTATCGAGATGGAAATTAGCAAATACCTTCGAGATTTCTCCAGAACGATTCCAGGCAAAGAACAACTTTTGATCGGCGCCATGGCTAAAGCGCTCGAAATCATTCCGAGACAACTTTGCACGAATGCTGGGTTTGATGCGACGAACATCTTGAATAAATTGCGTCAAAAACACGCTCAAGGTGACGATAAATCGATTGTCAAATCATTTTTTATTTCTATATTTATTTGTTTTATTTTTTATTAGGTGGAATTTGGTTTGGAGTGGATATTTTCAACGAAGATATTGCGGATAACTTCAAAGCTTGCGTGTGGGAACCGGCAATCATTAAAACGAATGCTTTGGTGGCGGCTAGCGAAGCTGCGTGTTTAATTCTATCCGTCGATGAGACCATTAAGAGCCCCAAGTCTGGTGGCGGCGACGATGGCGGCGCGGCTAGAGGAAGAGGGCACGGAAGACCTTATTAAAATTGGGACGTTAGTTTATTTTTATTTTATTAAGTTTAAGGAAAGATAAATTGCAACATGTTTTGTATCACAAAATAATAAAATTCTGCTTCAACGTCTTTGAATGCATGAATTTTATTACACCAGTAACATTGTAGCGTTGCTTAACCCGTAACAAACTAGATTGCCACTTAAAAATTTAATGAAAACATTCTTTTCGTCTTCGTGTATGGAACTAAATGCCGACGTTGGTCCGGTGGACGAAATTTCATCGGGTTGGTCCAACCTGCTTACTCCGTTGACATTATTCACGGCAAAGGCCACACCTTTGGGATTGCTGCGAATTTCTGTAATAAAAGCGTTCTTTAGTTCACTCATTTGTAATTTGTTTGAGGAAAACTTAACCATTTAGAATAGCCGACATGTTGTCTTTAACGCTGAATTTTTGCTCGATCCATTGGTTGATTACGACGGTCGAAAATCCAGCCAAAGTCAAAAGCAGCGCCAGGTTTGCGGGATCGTATTTGATTCTGCAAATTTAGCAGGTGAGATTTGATTACATTTTTTGATTATTTTTATTTTTTAGTGTCAATATTTAACTTACATGTTTCCGAAGTTGCATTGATTGCTATAGCAGAAAATAAGAGCAGTTTTCGAATCGGATGGGCGGTTGTTCATCAGCTGCGCTTTTACCAAATTGCTGCATGTTTCCGGTGTCGATGTACAGACCCAGCCGAGAAGATTTTTCCACATTTCATGTTGACCCCAGTTTTTAATTCTAATTAATTAGTTAGTAACAAGGTCAATTCGTAAGATGAATAATCTTACCCGAAGCTTTCGGAATCTCCCGCGAATATGTTTTTGGAGTCACTACGCAAGTTTTCTATTAATAGCGATTGCATGCTGTCGAACCAAGTATCGTTTAAAAAGTCTGTTGGGTTGTTTTCAATCGTGTCTGATCTGAGTTAAGATTGTACCGGTAAAATCATTCAAATTTTGAATTTTTTTGGTTTGGATACAGTAGATTCTGCTAGTCTTCGATGGGGGTAGAGGAGCAACATTTACTGCTTCTAAATTTAAATAAATTATCATTGGGGTTGGGAATTTTGTTTCGGGTTCTTTATATTTTTACCACGCTGGCAGTACATGTTGTAAGAAAAATCTCGAACCACCGAGCAAGACATAAAATTGTTCTGAAAGAAAGGCAATAACTCCAAAGGAAATCTTTGGAGTGAAACGTCAGCTAATAGAAGAATGCTCGTTGGGTTTGAATTATCTTCACTCGACTTAAAGCTGTTCAAAATGTGTTTAAAAATGTTAGCAATTTTTTGGTTTACGTGATAAAAAAAATAAAACATGGCGAATGACCTTTTGTACTGGAATTTTTCAAATATTGGTTGGACGTATTTTTCAAGAATTTTTAAAAGCGTTTTAAACTTTTTCAAAAAAGAGGCGAAATATTTTGACATGGTCAAAATCTAAATGATAATTGAATTTAAATTGAACACATGGCTACCGATAATGTAAATTACCGCGACATTCTTGTATCTGAACATTAGATCGGTCCAGTTTTGTTGAATGTTTGTCAGTTTGACATTAATTTCTTCTAAATCGGACGCTCTGCAGGCAGTTTTAGCAACTGTTACATCTAACGGGTAATTGAATTAATCTATATGGATTATTATTGATATTCATCCCTACGATACTTACTGCGGGAACTATAAATCCCGCCGTACAGTGTGTCTCTGAAAGTAAAGATTTATTTAAATTTCAAATTAAAATTTAATCTGAAGTATTTATAAATGTTTAGAAACCTGTTTTTTGAATGTTGTAATACGATTACTATATCCAGATTGGTTGGTAGTGGTGAAATTGGATGAAAATAGCTTTTATCTGGAGTTTTCAGAAACTTCGAAACCTAGAAAGCATTTATTACAAAATAAATAAAAAATTTAAAAATAATTTAAACATTTATTTACCTCAAACTTGCTGAGAAGTTTATTGGAACTTACATACAAAGGACTGTTTTGCAATTGGTTTATATTCAGATAGTTTTGTTGATGTAAAAGTGAAGCCAGCGTTGAAATGGAGGGATTGGGGAACTCTTGCAGCAACAAATTTTTTACTAGATTTATTACTTCAAGCGTCTAGGCAAGAGAGGTGTCCAAACAAAAAATACATTAAGTTAAAACAAAAGATGAAGTGTATTTAATTACTTGATACTGGACCAAAAATTGAAACGCTGACAGAGGGTCTTCCAAATAATAGGTTTCAATCACTCCTAGTGCAGCTTCTGCTGCAATTTTCTGTTTGTTAGAAATATGGCCACATTGTAAAATCAGTAAATTACTTTAAAAAAAAAATATATATTTCTGAAATTAAAATTTTGTTTACCGGGTACGTTTGACAGGCTCCGTTAAAAGCTCTTAAAAAATACGAACAAGCTTGAACATTCAGAATTGTATGCGCGCTTTTTACTCGTTCTGCCTGCTGGTTAAATTAATTGTAAATATTATGGAAACAAATGTTTATTCTTCGTTATTACCTCAAATGAAAGAGAGAGGGGAGTGCGATGCAACTTATGACGGTCCTCAGTTGATTGCTGATCATCAGGGTTTATGATGCAGTAATTTACAGCAGCTAGATATTTAGCTGAAAGCAGTAAACTAGATCCAGTTAAATGTAAACTCTGTAATAGTTAGATTATAGTTAGTCCATGGAACAAGAGTCGTTGCATTATAAAACCTTGATCTTTTCAATGGAATCTTTTTCTATTTGCTTCATCAAGACATGGATGGATGTTAATACTTCTTCGAGGATAAGTAAATAATCATTATTATTCTCTTCCCAACTCCAAGGTGAAAGTGAAGCTACGTAATTATCGATCACCTGCACGGAAGGAAATACATTTAATGGGACAATCTGGCTCATTTTAAATTATTTTCATTTGTTTTGTTTATCTTCCTTTCAATAGAAAAGAACATTTTAATTATGCACAAAAATTTAAATGTTCCATTTCAATGCTCTAGCATACAAACCAACTGTTGGGCCTTGCAACTTATACGAATGTTTTCAATATCTTCTATTCTGTATTTAGCGGACAGTGTGATGAGCTCTGCGAGAAGAAACTTGAGTTGAATTGTTTCTTTGGCTAATAACTTCATCGGTGGCTAGGAAATAACAGAACGTAGAATTAACTGATTTTCACAGTGGAATTGTACAGTACTGTATACCTCGAGCAAAAGAATTGACGAGTTTAGTTCAACTAACTGTTCATCAATGGCAGCTAATGCTTCGTGGACAATCTGTATTGTCTGAAAAAAAATCTAAGTGTTAGTGCTGCGTTATAAATATACGGTGATTGTTTACACCTTGTAACAAACTGGGTGTCCATATCCTGAAGATTTCATTCCAGGACTACCGAGAATTAATGTCATCACTTTGGTAAATATTTCTAACCCGTTTTTGAACCATTTCTTATCGAGGAAGTTCGAGCCAGAATTGAGCACGCATTCGATTGTGGAGGTGCATTCGTTGTTGATGTCGAACATCAGGTGCAGTTCTATGAGTCTTAATAAATAAATAAATAAAAATTTATAATTTCTTTAAAATCTGATGTACGGTAATTTATACTTTAATTGTAATTCCAGTTGCGAATGGTTGTAGGTATCAGCTTGTGCTGGGAATTTAGTACCGAGAGTTTGAAATATTATTGCAGCTTCTTGCAAAACAAATTCTGCCTGTGGAATAAAATGGCACAATTAAATTTGATAAAATTTTTTTATCAAGTCGCACTCACTTCACGCGCCCAATCTTCATTTTTCATCAATAAAATAATATCAAAATGTAAAAGGCTTAGTTTTAGAAAGTCAAAATCATTTTCCACATTGCTCTGCAATTTAAAAATATACAATTTGAAAAAAATACTTTAAAGAAAGAGTTTTTGTACTTGGAAACTGATTAATAGCTTTTTTGCTTCGTCAAAGTCCTGCAGTAGTATTTTTAGTTTTGACAACAGCAGTGTAGTTTTCGTCATTAAATTCTTGTTTTCTTTCACCTGAAATATTGCGATAGTCATTTGTGGTTATAGTTATTTGCACTCACTTATACCTCTTTGTATTTAAACAATTTTTCAATTAGAAAATGCACCAGTCCAATGTAACCCTGTGTGAAATTTAGTTTTATTTGTAATGAAATATTAACAAATTTGCGGTGCATTTTACCAGAGTTAGAAGTTGATCTGCTGTTTCAATCTCCATTTCGATGCTGTTTACCATGTATGACTTGTCTATGTTTTTGGAGAAACTAGGAACCGGCCTGAAATATTTTTAAATTTAAAAATGAAGGAAAAAAAAATGAGAGAATTTTGGAAATTATGTTATTTACCGTAATGCATTTCCTTTTGAAAGAAGAGATTTGAAAATAAACGAATGTAATTCTGTAGCTTTTTCGTGCAGATTTAGTTTTAAGCAAACAATTAGTAATCTAGGAGATCCAAATTAAGATATCTCCCAATAGATTAACTTGGAATTTTAAATATACATACCTTAAGTTAATTAGGAAAACTTCTTCTATTGAATTGATTTTATAGAATACAACTTTCATCAGTGCAAGAACTGGTAAAAGAAACTGGTAGTAACCTAACCAATCTAATTCATCGCTCAAATACAAGAGACATTTCACAATTGTTTTTTTCATCTAATTTTATTTAGTTAGTTAATATTCGGAAGGTTTTGGCAAAGTGACTTACTTTTTTCATAGCTGGATTTTCAAAACTTATTAATTCTCCAGAAATTTCAAAACTTGCCCACAGCTCGAAGTTATGAAACACATTTGGCGTTCCAACATGCTCCAGTTTACGTATAATTTCCTTTTAATAGATGACATCAATAATCGAAAATTACACACAAAATTATCCCACTCACTCTCCATATATTCAGAACAGTATTACAAGCTTCTACGATCAAAGAAATGTAGTCGGTGGATCCTCTGCTGTAAAAGTTGAACATGAAACACAAACTGCAGAACATGCAAATATGTGGATCAATTGGATTTTCGGTATCTTTGAGTTCAGTTATAAGACTAGTAGACAGTGCTGTCTGGTATGTGAGTATTGCCACAGCTTGGGAGTTCGATGTTTCAGGATGTTGACTTTCCAATAAGAATTCCGAATACATTAACATGACACGCGTTTCGTCTAAAAGATTGCCTGTTATCTGGTCAATCGCGTAGCCGAAAGCTTCCATTTTTACTTTTGGTTCGATGCTGTTGCAGGCAAAATCTACCCACTTCTGACTAGAGTATTGCGTAGGAGGCTAATGCAAATAAGTGTTTAATAGGTTTGTGCTCTACTGAAATAAGGAAGATACATACCGTACTGATTGCTTGGTTTAAATTTGCTTCCAATATTTGGCTGTGGAATCGTAAGTGCTTCACTATACTGGTTTTAAATAAGGTATGAATTAATACACAAAGTAGCTGCATTCGAAAAGCCATTTAGACTAAACAGAATTTTTAAGCAACATATTTGAACTGCTTGACTGAGGATTGTCTTGATCTAACTTAAATAATGGCAGCTGATTTAGGCTGCTTTCTGTCGCAGTGGACATGCACACAAAATTTAAACAACAAAAATATTGTAAATTTGCGTCACCCTTTTCGAATTCAGCTAGTGTTTCAAATGCCCCGATGTAATACACATCCTTTACACATAATACCAATATACTCATATTAGATCAGGGCTTTTTGGTTTTTATTTTTGTATATTTTATAATAGTAATATACGTATTTGAAGAGTTTACTCGGAGTTGTAGTTTAATGTTGTCATCATTGGAGTAAATTTAGATAAAAGAGACGTAATAGCTTCAATATCGTTCTAAAGTGTAAAATATATTGATAGCCAAGCCTAATGTGTAGTTTTAATTGTAATGCCCCTCCGATATCTAAGAATTTCTTTGTGAACCGTAATCCACACTGATGGTGGTCAAAGGCGGGTTAACTGATAAGACTAAAACAAGCAAATTTGAGCGTACAAAAGTGCACTTTTTTAGAACTAAGGGGGCCCCAAAGATGACTGATTATGTTAGATCGGAGGGGTTTTAAAAGTACTTACATTGTCTATCAAAATTTGAATCAAAGTATTAACTAAGGAAGAAATTATTTCCAGTATGTTGGCAGCAAGTTTTTCTAGCATTCTTGCATTTTTCATTTTCTAATAAGAAAAAATATAAAATTTTAAAATTAAAAAAAAAAATGATTTTCTTGGTAGTGAAGTACTTGTTTCTCTTTCAAATAATCGAGGCAAATTGCCACAATTTGTGTTAAGTGCGTCTTGCAGCATTGTCGCATAGAAACATCAGTAATAATTGGAAAAAACTGTTTCCAAGCCAACTGAATGATTATTTCAAACATATCATCGTTTTTAGCACTGCATTTTCTAATTTTAAATTTTAAAATAAAGACATCAAATAAAAATTCAATGAAGAAATAAATAACAGAAGAGTTGTTACTTTGCACATTGCGTGAGACAATCAAGAGCTTCAAAGTTTGGTTTTACACTTGATTTACTTGCCAAAAAATCAGTTTTCATGCACATTAATAAACAAACTTTATCATAAATCTCATTGCAACTTAGATAAAAATAAAAAAGGGGGATTATCACTTAATGCACGTTATAAGAGAAAAACTTACTCAGGTTCTAAATCAGCTTCAAGCTCAACAACTTTTTCAAAGCAGGTTTGGAACAATAAATCAGACATTTTATCATAAGCAAGTTGAGCCAGGTTTGTCCATATAAAAAACTCAATTTTCTTGTCGATCCAATTAAATTCTGAAGCCATATTCATCACCTAAAAAAAAAATAGTATCAAACAAAAACATTCATTTATTATTTCTTTATTCAAACTGACATTAGATAAGGAGAGGCCAATCAGACTCGCATTCTCAGTTTCGTTAATCGAATCTTCACTAACCCTGGGATAATCAACATAATTGATGATTGCAAGTTGTTCCATGTGTATTAAAAAAAGAAACATTGTTTTGTCGCTGATCTATTAAATAATTGTTGGTTGAATTGTATTTGTTAGAAAATAAATTTGATATTCTATAGTAACCGTTAGGTTTTTATAAATCGTGTGGTTTAAAGGTAGATTCAAGACATGACTTAATCGTAGCCAACATTTAACTAAAAAATTCAGATTAATCCATAAATTAGATTTGTCCACGTGTTGAAAATTGTTGCAAATTATGCGCAAACAGGTTTCACAAGACTAAATTAAAATATAAATAAATAAATAATGCTAATAATAGTAATAAATAACTTCGTCTAAACCACTAAAGCCTCTATGGCCAATGATTCAACAGCTTTAGACACCAACTTGACTTCAACCCTAATGTTATTGTTATTGCTGGGTAAAATAACTTGGATTATACCAGGAAATGTTGATTTTAATAAGCAATTTGTATAGCATAATAGCAATTGTAAATCTCTAAAAAAAAAAATAAACATTTTGATCATTTTGCCAATGTACATAACTGTATATTATAATCAATACCCTTGAGGTCCATACGTCAGCAATAATTTTTGAAAGAACGTTACTGCGTGAATTAACTCGGAAAAATTTTCGTGTTTTTCTAATTTAAAAATGATATTCCAAAACTGTCTTATAATAAATATGGCCAACCAAGGTTCATTGAGGTGAACCGCAATTTGGGCAGCACGTTCTGCATTCGCTGAAACTGTTCTTGATTTTTTAATAATATCATCACTATTGACAAAAATTAGATTGATTGAAATGACAATATCATTTAGTTTACTTTAGCTTACACAACAGTATGTTGCAACTTTAAAGAGTTCGGTTCGAAGTAGCCATCAATTGCTTGCAGGATCTGTTCACTCTCGTCCAAAATTGAAATTTGAATATCGTTGAGTTTAAGTATTAACGACTGATGGTTTGGACAATTAAAATATTTAGAATTTGTGTATATCACGTATAAAAAAACTATACCTGAGTCAAAAATATACTAATTAATGCAGTAATTCTTAAGTTATTTCCCGATAGAGAAAGTGTTTCAACTGACTCATTTAGCTTTGCAGTGAAGTATTTAGTTCCAGCGTTAGTAGTTAAACAACATTTTGCAGCTACTCTGACAATCTCCCACAGTTCATATTCTGCAGCAAACCGCGTGATTCGAGCCCATAATAAAAATTGCGTTGTGTCTTCTTCTTCGGTTAGGGTTAACAACCGTTCTTTCATTTCTGCGTAACCGTTCTCTACTGCTTCAATCCATTTCTCCGTATTTACTACATCTATCAAAACAAATTCACATTTATTATTTTAAAAAAAAATTTTAAAAACAACCAAAATTAAATGACAAAATAGTGGTCTGAGCTACCATGTCTATTTCGATTAGTTCGGGCCACTATGTCATTTACGTATAGGGTGTGAATTTGAGCTTACCCCATGGCCACTGCTCTAGATATAAAAGTTTTAAAAACAATTCGTCACTTAAGGCAGTTGCTGAATGGATTAAAATACCCCTACAAGTACTTGCATCTTTTGGTTTAACAAGCATAAGCTGCAGTCAAATTGGATTTTACAAAAATCTGATTTTAAAACCGTTCATGGTATATCTACACACACTTCATAGAGATTATATATTATTTGCTCTTCGGAAGTAAACTCTTTCATTTCAATCTTATTCGCGGCAAGTGAGCAGTGCACTTTTCTTATTTGTAATAAATCTTGGTAATCATCTTTGGAATCCATGAAAATTGCCTTTGCAAATGTATGCACTTATTTAAGTATTGGAAACGATCACTAACTAAAAAACTCACCTTATCGAGGTTTTTTTTTGCGGTTGCATAATCTCCTCTGATTAATTCACATTTGTGTAATTCGACATGCAATTGACAAAGCACTGAAGTGCAGTTACTATTTGAAAAAAAATCCAGCAAAAACATAATTAACTATAGTTTAAAAAAAATTATTTGCAACCTTTTGATTTGATCAAGTCCACTTTGAATGAGCAAAAGACTTGGATAAATTTGAATTCTTGTCGTTCTATCTAAAAATTTCAAACATAAATTCCACAACAAAATACATCCTTGTTGTATAACAGATGGTGATCCTGATTCAATTTGCTTTTCTAATGTCCTATAGCACTTGGCTATTGCGAGCATTTGCTGCAAGATGTTTGTAAATAATAAAACTGTTATTTAATTATGTATTAATCTATATTATTATTATTATTATTATTATTACAATGTGCTTCTTCTTAACTAAATCACTGTAGATAGTTGGATTATTTTTCACCATTGACTCTTTAAGTATCAGTTTTAAAAAATTGTTCTCCAAAACATCTCCTTCATACTAAAACAATAAATAAAATTTAAGATATCATTATTTTTAGCAATTTTAATTCCAACCTGTTGTTTGAATATGACTTGCAGACATTTTTTAGCAATGTCAAATTTGCTGGTGTTCAAGCATATGTAAAAAAACTCCTTCAACATTTCATACCTAGCAAAATTTTAATACCAAAAGTTTCAATGAAACTACTCCGATTTAATATGTAAAGTACCTTATTTCTTTCGACATGGATTTTTCGTCGAAATCTGGTGGCAATACCACATTACGCAATTCAGTAAAATCATCTTCCTGGATCTCGTTCTTTTTCAAGTTCCACATTTTAAAAAACACATTCCACACTGGATTAACAAGATACTTAGCAGCAATAAGTTTTTCTTCCATATTCATTTGGCACTGTACAAACATAGAAAGACATAAAAAGTAATATTCCAGTGAATGGAACAGATTATTCGTACAAACTTCCATAGAATTGGACGCAGATTTTTAACAGACAAAGATTCAATTTGCTCCCACATGTTTGGGATTTGCCATACCTCGTCTAATTCATGAAGGTTATCATCCAAATAACTTTGGAAAAGCTCCCTTTAAAATTCAGTAGAAACAATTTATTAAGCAATTAAACGTTCACTCGGCTTACATAGCCCAAAGAATCTTCCATCGTAAGTCAAAAATGTTAAATTTCAATGCCATTTTAAAACACTCCATTTGAGTTGCGTGAAGGTACCTTTGGCTCCCAGGTACCATGAAAATTCGACCAACTTCCCAAAACGCTTTACAAGTTATATCAACCAGGAATAACACTTGGGTTCTTGAACTAAACATAAAATTGATTATTTTTATTGAGTTAAAAAAATGATTTAAAAAGAATTATTAAATAGTAAATAAATATAAAAAATTAACAGAGTCGAGTTTTGGCTCAATTGAAGATTATTGCTGATGAACGTCATAGCTGTTTGAAAGGCCTATTGGAAAATTAATGTTTTAAAGTAACGTATCAGGGATTAACCAGGTCGTTTAAGATGATATATCTTACTGGCATTTGGTATTTAGCGGAGACGTTTAATTTGGCGCCAACTACATTCGCTCTGCCACGATAGAGTACATTTTGTGGTAAGCTATTGAAACATAAATCAATATATTTTTCAGCTCTCTTTCTGTCATCGTGTTCCAAGGAATGCTCAGCACAGTGCAAAATTAAATCGTTTAAAATATGGGGATCTAGTATAACATCAATACCACTGATAGCACACTTTATTTTTTCACAATCTGCAAAAATACTTTACTCTATACAACTTTCATTTATTTTAAAAAAGCTACTAATATATATAAATATGTATTCCAAACCTGGACATTTTTGCGAGTATAAATTCCAATCGTTTAAATCGTGTTTCACTTTATCAATATTCATTTTGAAAGCTTAGAACAGTGTTTGCTCTAACAGATTGCTACGTGGTGTTTATTTATTGAATAATACTCGTATTATGTAAGCATTATTATTATTAAACTAGTGTTGACAGCGCTGAATTTTTACCCTGTTGTGCTTTGCTGTTAGCGAGGCATATAATATCCATTATGCGCGGCATGCAAACTCCTAGAAATAACAAACACGTTTAACATGGCGGTCTATGGAAAGGAGATACACAATGCACCTCTGGTTTCATGTTTTTCGTCGTGTCCAGTAATATTTCCCATTCGGTCTAGGAAATCAACATCTTGGTTCGGCGACGGTGTTAACATAACTGAGCTGTACTTACTATAAAATCCACGGCAGCATTTAAAAAATAATTCCACTTTATTTTTTTAATATGAACAATAAATAGATTTTACATTTTGAAAATATATATGTATATATTTTTTTTTGGTATTTATCACAGAAAATAATTTACTTGTTTGCAGATCCGTATAAGCCATGAAGATTTATATAGTCGATCACAGAATCTTGAATCAAGTATTTGACACTTTCGCCTCTAGATAGCGCTCTTCTATTAATATAAATATAGTATAAATCTGTACGAAAGTATTTCGATAGATCGGTCATTTTACCTGATTTTTGTGGCGCTAATTTCATTAGTTATCCACTCAGTTACAATAAAAATATTGTTCTGAAATTTAAAATTAGTTTAAACAAAATCTAAAAAATTTCGTAAATTTTTTTTTTACCTGGTATTTAGAAAGGACGTCAGATTCATAAATAAATTTGTGTGGATTGCTCCCTTCTCTCGAAATAACGACGAGCCCATATTTCGATACAATTTCAGTAATCTAAAAACAAAGAAAAATCCTTGTCATTTTTCTTTTGCTATTACAAATTAATTTTTACATCTTCGTCTTTCCACAATCCGGGTTTGGCAAACGACTCTAATAGATCAGCACCACATAAGAGTTTCAACTGAACTTGCCGATTTTGAGTATTCCGATTGTCACCTGGTGAGAATATTTTAAATTAATGAAATTTAAATGTGAATCTCCACACTCCACAGCATCTTACCACCGCCAGACAAACTGTCATCAACTCTCGATCTTTTAGTCGGTGTCAAAAAGTCATTTTCAGCAGAATTTAAAACATTTTGATGATGTTCCAACACTTTTCTAGTTTCAGTCCACGTATTTTGCTCACTTTCCCACGTGTCTAGTCTGAAATAAAGCAGAATTTAATTTTCTCGTCGCTAGTTGGATCAATAATTTGATTTACTTAATCCAATCGGACGTTTTTGCAGCCAGCTGGACCATGTCACATCTGTGTTTCGAAGCAACCAAACCCTTTTTCTCGTAACCATCACTTACGGGTGACATAATGCCACTAATTACTTTGTATTTGCCCAACTTGTTTAAGTGATCTTTTGCGAGTTCTGAAAGCAAAAAGGATTTCGTAATTAAAAAAATAAACTAAAATAACGAGGCGTATTTACCGAACATCCTCAAATGCATGTTCGTCACCGGATTGAACGAACCACAAGCTAAAAGAACGACTTTGGGTTGTGGTAAATTCATCACGAAAAAGTAAACGATTTCGTCAACAACTCATAAATAGATGCGATTTTGATGCTACATCGTTGGTTTCAACACAGGAAATAGACGTGATTCCATTTGGAACTGCAATCCCGTGAAACGCGGCCCATGTGTTGTCACAGGAGTAAACTTAGCACCAGCGCCATTATAGATTCGTGTTCAGAGGTAGAAACGAAATTGCAAAAGTACATTTTTATTTTTTTTAAATTTAAAATTATTGAATTTTATATATTAATTTATGTATTAATTTATATTACTTCCCGAAAATTAAATTATTTAAATCTAAAATTTGTATTTTTCTAAAAATTTGACAATAAAAACATTGCGCCACTTAGTGGAAGCCCGGAACGAACCTTTCAATATGGCGTTGGTCCGGGACAGTGATACATCGCTTTGGCTTCATAATAAGCTTGGAACAAGTAACGATTTATGGTCTGGCGGTTCTATCTGTTCGCAATTGAATCAGGACGTTCTTAGGAACGTTAAAGAGTGCTTTATTGATTTACAAGTGCAAGTTAAGCTTAAATTATTACTTGCCTTTCTACACATCCCGCGGCGCAATGTCGAAGAGGTAAACAACTAAACATTTTGTTTATTTTACAATGCCGGTGATTGTCAGCTATTTCACGCTTTTTAAATTCATCTTACAGTGGCGTGTGGAGTTGGAGGAGATTTTGGAAATTGCGTTGGCCGACGGAGATCAGTGGGTATCAATGTTGGCCGAAATTCTCAAAACATATCCGGCTACTGGAACCCTTAATCTGGAAGTGGAGGAAAATTCAAAGATATTCACTGATTTGGTCTCAGACTTGAAAAAAATTGGTACGTAAAGCACGTGATAAAAGTGAAATAAAATTAATAATAATAATTTTCTTTTTTTTACGTATTGAAGTAAGAAAAAGTAGTGATTTGGCAATGCTTCCAATGGAATGCCTTTATCTCAATAAGAATTCGTTAAATGCGCTGATCGGTCATCAAGCGCAACCTGTGAAACATTTCACTTTGAAGAGAAAGCCGAAATCTGCTGCTTTGAGAGCGGAATTGCTTCAGAAATGTAAAATGTGTTCATTTGTTAATCAGATTTACAATTTACTAAATTATACTCTTGCAGCCAACGACGCTCTGAATAATTCGAAAAGGAATGTATCGATTTCTGTTCCAATTCGGTCGCGTGGATTAATAAAAAAAATGGATGATACAAGTAAATTTATTTACATTTTTAAATTGTGCGCTGAATTTTTTTTTTTAAATGAAAAATTATTGTATAGCGCCACTGAAAGGTTTACCGAGTCGGTCACCTATCACAGGATTTCGTTCACCGCCAACTGGACTTAGTCGTTTGGGTTCCACTCCTTCGTCACTGATTAGACCTCCGACAAGAACGCCAGCAGGCAAAAAAGATGGCGGAATTAAGGTTTGAAAAATACCAATTGAAAAAAAATGTGAATTTTTAATTTTTTTAATGACACTTTGGTATAAAGTTGTTAGATATTAATGAACAACCAATGGGGTATGGACGAGAAGCAAAACGACGAAAGAAGCAGGCGGAAATGGAAGTGGTGGAGGCGCAAAAGAAAGAGAAGGAAACGAGCCAAACAGGAACACCGACTGCGATGGCGACACCCGATTACGCCATTGGATTGGTATCTACGGGGCTTTCAACGCAGTTGGTAACGCCAAATACTCCCCTAGCACCTGCAAGCGGACCAACATATGTGCCATCATCCTCATCGACTAATCATATTTCTATTCCCGGATCAACGACAGTCGCACCTTCTAGTCAGTTCGATTTTATTAATATTTTTATAAACTTAAAACTGATTTTTAATTTTTTTTTATCTAGCAACAACATCAACATCTTCAGTGTTGCAGCAAACCAGAGAGAACTTGCAACAAACTCTACAACAGACACAAGTTCGAACTCAAATGGTTACTACACCTATAAATATTCCAACAGTAACTGCAACAGCAATTGTTGTCACCCAACAGTCTGGACAGACGCAGCAATCGCAACCGCAGCAACAACAACAACAGAATGTGCAAGCTAGTGCAACGCAGCAGCCTGCACAACCGGTTCAAGTGCAACAAGTGCAGGTTCAACCACCTCAAGCGATTACTGTAGCTCAGGTTCAGCCGCAGCAGACACAGAAAAAAGGATTATCGCTCACAGTAATTACCACACTTGGATTTTTATATTAAAAAAAATGTATGTTTTAATTTTTTTTTTTAAAACAGAAAGAACAAATTCAGGAAGCTCAGGAAATGTTTCGTACGTCTAACAAGGTTACTCGACCAGAAAAGGCTCTCATTCTTGGATTTATGGCAGGCTCCAGAGGTAATTTTATTTTCCTCGATTTTTGAAGATTTATTTTAAACATTTATTTTGTGTTTAGAAAATCCTTGTCCTCATTTGGGTAATGTAGTGACCATCAAATTGAACGAAGATAGAGAAACAATGCAACAAACTGATGGGAATTCAGTCACAATGCTTGTTGAGACACATTTTCAAATGAACTATAATAGTGGAGAGTGGAAACGAATCAAGAAATATCGTAAAGTAGAGGAAACGTCTTAATTTCATTCTTTTAACTTCATTTGATGTAAAGGTTAGACTGGGTGCAGATTGGAGAAGTTATTTTGTGAAGGGATGAAATATTTTTCTTATTTACTGACAAGTTAGAAGACGGATTTTTCTTTTTTTTTTTCTTTTTTTTCACTTAATTTTTTTTTTTTGAGTTTTTTAAAATGATATTCAATTATCTGATTTTGTGTAAATGGTTGTTAAGCATTGTAAATAGACATGTCAGTTGTTCCATAAGATCACAACGATTTCTGGCTTATTTGTGATTATGGAGATAATATTTGAATTCTGCTCTTGTCATTGGGCTGTGCAAAGGTGAAAAAACACTTGTATTACATATTGTAACGATATTTATTTAAAGCAAACAACTTATTTTACATATTTGACTGCTACTTGGATGCAATAATTATCAGATGCTGATGCAAAGGCAGAAAACCCGTTTTTATCTCGGTATTGGTTTGCTCGGACCGATTTCAAGATTTCATAGTTGAGCAGTTTGCAACAAACATCCTGGAAGATATACTTTTAATTATGTCTTACAATATTTGTAAGGAATATTAATAAAACTGTGTTCATACTTGAGTCAAACGACTTGTGTTAAGGTCAAACGCATTTTTAACGAATAGCCATTGTCACGAAAGATTGCCACAAATTCGACAGACGTTCAATAAAATATGCTTTCGTTTATGTGAAGTTGCAGATTTTCGTTAGTTTGACTTGAAAAACCAGTGGCATCTTGTGGCTTGGTAATTTTCTGACAAGATTCTGCTGAGCTCTCTTTCATTTTAATAATCTTTAGTTTTGTAGAAAGCTATTGTTTACTCCACTAAAACACGACCAAACTGTTTTCTACACAGCACTACAGCACTAACAACATGTGGTACGGTGACAATTGTACGCTTTTATTGTTGACTGGTCTACACTTTGATCTCTGATTGTGGTCTACAAAGCTTTTTAAAAGATTAATTTTATTTTCAAATGAAAAATGAGGACTTTTTTTTTTTTTTACCTGGCTATCAATTCTGCCTTCGTAAAGTAAAGTGCTATTAATTCTTTTTCCAGATATGTTTTTCCCACTGACGTAAATTTCACCGATTTGACCGAGTGGAGCAATTTTACGGTTTTTATCCAAAGTGTAAATGTTGGTGTTGGTATATAATAGTAAGTGTTTCTATTTGTCGTATTTTACTGTCAACAGTTTTATCTCGAATGTACTCGTATTGAGGATATTCGAAAATAAAAACGTCACGTCCGTGATTTCAGTACTGCCATAATAATTGGCAATTGTCTTTCCGTTGCGGAAAACTTTTTTAAAAAACTTGAAGGAATTCGATTCGCTATTTCTGGGAAAATAATCTTCGAATGTGCGATGCAGAACTGGTGATTTTTTCATGCACAATCATGATCGCAACTTTGGTCAACTAAGTTGGCTTGGGTTAGCACTAGGTGCGTTCAATTTCGAAATCTATAAGTATCTTTTGTTACTTATCTTCCTTATGCCACAGTCTATGGACTGTGCTTATGCAAACCGGAAGTGATGTTAAAAACGTCATTTCTTCCAAAAGGAAAGTGCTAAAAGGTACTTATGCAAAAGGTACCAATTGGGTCACTTATCTTCCTTTTGGTTGTTACTTTTGGGTTAGTAATTAGAATTTGGGCCGTTTTTATCGTAAAAGGGCCGTTTTTATCGTAAAAAGGCCGTTTTTATCGTAAAAAGGCCGTTTTTATTGTAAAAAGGCTGTTTTTATCGTAACAGGGCCGTTTTTATCGTAAAAGGGCCGTTTTTACCGTAAAAGGGCCGTTCTAACTGTAAAAAAGGCTGTTTTGCCGTAAAAAAGGCCGTTTTGCCATAAAAAAAGGTCGTTTTTGTCGTTAAAACGTTTGTTTTTACCCTAAAAACGTTCGTTTTTATCATAAAAGGGCCCTTCTAACTGTAAAAAAGGCCGTAAATGTCTGCATGCGCGAATAATTCAAAAGTAAAAATTATTAGTACATTTTCTTCCTTTTGCATAAGAAAGATAAGTAACATAAGTAGCAAAAGGTACTTATAGATTTCGAAATTATTAAATGCACCTATTATAAAGCTAACCCAAGCTGACTTATGTGACCAAGGTATGTTGGGACTTTTATGTTACCACAATTGACCATCTTGTTTTGGCTTATTACAGGACACTATACAACTCCATCTCGTCTGTCCAAGCTCACGTTTGAGTTGAACTATATGTAGCCATTATACCATTGAAAATACATATATTTTATTTTTAATTTTAATTTTTTGTTTACATTGTTTATTTATTATTACATTATTATTATTATTACTACTATTATTATTAAACCCTGTGGATGTCCCTAGGTAGTCAAAATTTCGGAAACCTCCTTGCAAATTAACACGCAGAAATCTTCTTTTTTGGAGTTTTCCCCAAAAAGTGCGGGGTGCGGTCCCTAAAAGGCGCGGGGCTCATAGGCGGTTGCCTACTCTGCTTAATTATTAATCTGGCCCAGTTATAAGATACACTACATGGCAAAATGTTTTTACCGTAAAACTTTTGGTTGTGCGCGGGTGCACTATAGGCACAATCGAATTTTCCTCAGTATTCTATTAGAGACCCGCGCATTAGTGGTGAGCAAACATTGGTATTTATGTTGTGTTTGCACTAACATGAATTTGGAGAAACGTATAAATTGCTACCATCTCAAAATTATTTTAATATTTCCTTAAATTAATAATATTTATTGGCTTTGTTGATAATGTCTGCAAAGAATTTTCTCTTTACACGTAAAAATTCAAAAAAATAATCAAAAAATATGCAAATATTATCAATTAAACCAATAAATATTATTAATTACAGTAGACAGGTTATTTTATATATTTCACTGCTACTTGGATGCAATAATTATCAGGTGCTGATGCAAATACATAAAACCCATTTTTATCTCGATATTGGTTTGCTTGAACTGATCTTAAGATTTTGTAGTTGAGCAGTTTGCCCCAAACATCCTGGAAGAAATAATTTTAATTATGTCATTAAAAAAATATTTTAAGGCACATATCATAAAATTGTATTGTTACCTGAGTCAAAGGATTTGTGTTTGTGGTGAGAATTGCATCAAAATCATTTGCTTTAGCAGTTCGAACAATTTCTTCTTCGATAAACAGCACCAATTGAACGTTTTCTGCTGCTGTCAAATTGGTTGCTGATCCTAATAGCCAGTTGTGCATTACTTTAGTCTTTGTTTTAAGTAACTTTTCATAACATTGACCCTCTACAAGTTCGTGAACGTCAATGACGGCCTAGAAAATGGTAATTGAAATTAACTTAAGTATTCGTAAGCTAAAGTTATTGCTCATCTGGTGGTTGTTTGATATTGAATAACTAAAGTCATGCATTCAAGCATTTGAACATGTTAACCTTTATTAGTATGATAAGATTAATATCAGTAATTTAATTTTGACAATGAAGATTTTTTCAACAATAGAAAGAATTGTATGATTGACAATTTGAAAAACAAATGGGGCTCATTTTACATAGCGAGGTAAACTTATAACATTAATTAATTCTGGGAAGCACAAAATAACTTGTCATCTCAGCAAAAACATATTAACAAAGTTACCATGAATGAAACTTTTTAATATTCTTACCTGCATTCCAGTTTTTAATGTAAAGCAAGATTCCTCTCGAAGGTTGGTGTTTAAACTAACTCCAATAACTACATTATTTTCATCCATAACTTCAAATGATACGCCTGACGTCAAAAAGGATTGCCACGAATTCTCCAAAAATTCAATGAATTCTTCCCTACTTGAGCGTAGTATGTGTGCTATTAGATTTCCTTTGGTAGTGAAACTGTTGGATACCAAAGATACGATTGACATTTTCCGATTGTTAGTTATAGGAATAATTCGATATTTTGTTCCTCTAGAAGGAAGTTGATCGAAGATGTTGAAGGTTGAAGATGACTGCTCAAACTGTAGTTTATTAACAATTTCACGCAAAGAATTTGCTTGTAGAAATTCAGATATGCTGATGAAATAGCCTTTGTCTATTAAAAGATTGATAGTATGCACAACATTGAGTGAATTTCCACCAATGTCAAAGAAATTGGATTCGATAGACATCGCATGTCTACGATGTTGGAGGCCCACTACTTCGTTTATGACTTGAAATAGTGCCAATGCTGCATCACGTTGATCGGGGTCAATTTCTGATAAACTAGAATCGATAGTATATTTGAGATTTGTTTCTGCATTTGTTTTGAATTGGTGGAGGAGCATTTGCCGATCGATTTTACCATTGTACAATAAGGGGAAATCTTCGACTTGAAAAACCAATGGTATTGTATGGCTTGGTAATTTATCAGACAAGATTTTGCTGAGCTTTCTTTCATTTAAATTATCTTTGGTTTTGTAGAATGCTACCACAGTTTGGTCGTGTTTATCCCCGTGGTAACACAGCACTACAGCACCGACAACATGTGGTACAGTGACAATTGCATGCTCAATTACTGACAGGTCTACACGTTCAAAACTGATCTACAAAGGGTTTTAAAAGATTATTTTTTTGTTCAAATGAAAGTGAAGACGTTTCTTACCTGACCATCAGTTCTGCCTTCAAAAAATAGTGTGTCATTAACAATTCTCCCAAAATCACCTGTGTTGTAAAGTAGATGATGTCCTGGTTTGAAATCGACTTGGTTTGGAATGAACTTTGTGTTTGGGTTTTCAAAATCATCAGGTTGATTTAAATATCTAGATACATTTTTCCCACTGACGTAAATTTCACCGATTTCGCCTTGTGGAACGATTTTACGATTTTTATCCAAAATGTAAATGTTGGTGTTAGTAATCGGTGTTCCTATCGGTACCATACTGTCAATAGTTTTATCTCGAATATCTTCAGGATATTCGAAAATAGAATACGTAACATCTGTAATTTCAGTGCTGCCATAAAAATTGGCAAAAGTCTTGCCGTTGGGGAAAACTTCAAAAAACTCTTGAAGAAATTCGATAGTAACTGTTTCGGCGCTTGAAATAACCAATCGGAGCATTGGAAGCAAAGGTTTTAGTGGGGACATTCGAGAGAAAATGACAATTGATTTCAGCAATGACAGCACCAGCATTAATCGTTTGATTTCGTATTTTGCCAAAATGTGCACAAACGCTGGTATATTTTTAACATCTTCTTCAGAAACGATAACTAGTTGCTTACCTTGCAAAAGAGATCCAAAAATCTCAGACACCGAATCGACAAACGCTAAACTGGTTTTTAAAACACAAGTTTCGTTTTCACTAAATGGAAACGCTGTCCATTGCCAGTTCAATCGATTTAATATTGCTGAATACGATAAAGCTACTCCCTTCGGTACCCCAGTACTTCCTGATGTGTAAAGAACTGCAGCAACTGAAGGATTCGAATCAATCATTTCCTTAGATTCCAGATTTGCATTGCTGAATTCACTTTCAACCATTTTCTCTAGTTTCAAATCTTCGTGGTGTATTATCAAACCGTTCCAGGCTTTTGAAACTCTTGCTGAATACTCTCTTGTAGTGATGACAGCTGAAGGACGAGAATCGGCCAAAATATGATAGGTATGGCTATCGGAAAAGGTGGAATCCCAAGGCAAATACGAGGCTCCCATCTTGAGAATCGCAAATAGAATCACTATCAAATCATCGCTCGGTGGAAGAAACACTCCAATTATTGTTGACGAGTTGGTTTTTTCTGGGCCAAAAACATGGTGAAAACTTGATAAAAAGCGAGCTAATTTGTTCGCCTGATGATTTAGTTGTTCGAAAGTAACGGAATTATTTTCGAAGGTAAGGGCCACGCTTTGCGTTATTTCAGGATGAGTGTGAAGATAATCTTCGAATAATCGATGCAGTTGATATGGTTTTTCGCAGATCTCTTGATCAGGACCATATAGAACGCTGTGCAAATGCAACTCCATTTTATCTACGGCAGTGGTTCTCACCCTGTTTATCGCAAAATGACTAAAGAGGGGGTCGCGAAGACAGTGGAAATCAATGAAAAAAATAAAAATTGGCTTAGCAGTTTGAAAGTTTTGAAAGCTTCTATTTTATTGTGTACAATGTTAAGTTTTATTTGAATATAATTTGGTTTAATGGCATTCTTGGCGCTCTTGTACTCCTTAAATTAATTACTAATAAATTAAGTTAGTCTGGCATTTACCACTTACTCAGGGACGACGGGAGTGCCGTAAAAACTGTAATGTGGCTTCTAGACAACGAAACCTGTGTAAAACTGTTTTCTGAAATCATGAAATGTTTTTTTGTTACTGGTAAAATAAAATTTGCCTTTGTTTTAGCTGTAAAATAAAATTTTCGTTTTCTAATTGTAGAATGAAATTACAAATCCTATTAGTGTCATTCTCGAATGGAATTTTTCAATTTTTTTTACTGGTGAAATAAAATTTTCATTTATTAAGTTGTAAAATAAAGTTTACGACTTGTTTTTATTTTTGTTTATTAAAACCAATTACTATGCTACAAGTCAAATTAAAGAAACCGAGGACACCTAATGATAATTATGAAAACAATTATTTAATGGCAAATTGTTACACAAAATGTTTATATAATAAAAAAAATATTTATGTGCAATTATTCCTCTAATTCTGATGAACATTTCCCAGTAAAGAAAATTAAAAAATATTAGAAGTAAAATAAATCGCATTGTTGCTATTTAACCTCAATTAAAAAAACTTGGGATTTTGTATTCTGAAATTATCCATGTAAATTGATTGTAAATAAGTAATTTTACACATCTTCTTTCAATCATTGTGAAATCAGAGTTGTCATTTAAGAAATTTACACTTTATTAACAAACGATTGGAAATATACAAATATTTCAAACACATTTCAAATTCATTTTTCAAAAGTTGGAAATGAATAACTTTGCAATTCATTTTCAATTTATAAATGATTGGAAATGTATTTTTTTTACAGTGCATGGTGTTGACATTCCACACTTTAATCGTCCCATCAAAGCTCTCTGTTGCGAATAAATCAGCATTATCGAGCTTGAATTTACAGTAAAAAATCGTATCAATGTGGCTCTGAACTAACAAAATTTTTAATATAAATTTTCTTTTTTAAATTTGTATTAATTTTTTTGGATATGTTCCACAAAGCAGCACGCCGGACTGAGTGTCTGAAATAGAAAAACTCAAACAAAACTTAAAAATCGAATCAAAACTCGACTTACCACCACTGACAAACATCCCGGGCGAGTTGAAAAGCCAATCTACAGTTTTAATCGACGTAGGGGCGACGAAAGCAGTCACGACGCTTATGCTAGTCGTATCAATCAATCGAAATAGTCGTTTGACAACGGGTCTCATTTGATAGCAATCATATCAACTTGGTTTTTCTCTTGTCCACATTTGACGAAACATCCGTGTTCATTGTGTCGCACTACTTTCGACAGCAGAAGCATTGACCGTCGAAAATAGAGGTGTATTCGTGTGTAATATTAGAAGAAATCATCTTAAATTTCTTTTTTTCTTAGGTTTGTGTACTTATTGGCAAAGTTAGAACTTAGGTTTTTTAATTATCAGTATTTCAATTGCTTACATTTAATGTAATTAATTATCTATTTTTTTTTTACATTATTTAATGAACATAATATTTAATATACTCCCTTTCGGAGTATATGAATAAAAATCTTCCACACGACAAATCCTAAATATACATTTTAAAGCACGCTCCTTGCTCCTTATTTCACATATTTGACTGCTACTTGAATGCAATAATTATCAGGTGCTGACGCAAATGCAGAAAACCCATTTTTATCTCGGTATTGGTTCGCTTGGACCGATTTTAAGATTTCGTAATTAAGCAGTTTGCCGCAAACATCCTAAAAGAAATAATTTTAATTATGACATTACAAAAAAATTCAATGCACGTATCGTAAAATTGTGTTCATACCTGAGTCAAAGGACTCGTGTTTGTGGTAAGAATCGCATCAAAATCATTTGCTTTAGCTGTTCGGACAATTTCTTCCTCGATAAACTGCACCAGTTGAACGTTTTCGACTGCTGTTAAATTTTCTACCGATCCTAACAGCAAACCATGCAATACTTTTTTCTGCGATTCAAGTAGCTCTGCTTGAAACGGACTTTCCATAAATTCAAGAAGATCCATTATAGGCTAGAAAATAATGAGCAAAATTAATATTACGGACGTACAATACACATAAGGCTTATATTTTTGAACGTCCACGTTTATGTAATGTAGTGGTTTAAAACTTAATAAGTCATGGTAAAAATACGTATGCTCGTGTATTGTTGAAATTTGTAGCATTTAAGCATATTCATCTTGGTTAGTGCGTTAAGTTTAACGCCTTTAAATGCTACAAATTTAGTTTTAACAAATACGTAGCTCACGTCCTTCTTATCTTAATTAATGTGGAATTAATCTTGCAAACAATCGCTAGATAAGTTGACAATTACCAGACTTGCAATAATAGACAAAAGGCTTTTGTTATCTTACCTCCATTCGACCTTTTAATGTAAAGTGAGGTTCATCTATGAGGTTAGTATTTAAACTAACCCCAATAACTTCATTGTTTTCGTCCACTACTCCGAACGAAACATCGGATGTCATAAAAGATTGCCATAAATTTGCAACAAATTCAAGAAATTCTTCTTTGCTTTCGCACGCGTATTGTTCCAAATCTCCTTTATTAACGAAACTATTCGCTATAATCGATTGAATCGTGGAGTCTGGAATGCTGGTGATGGGAATGGTGCGGAATTTTATTTTCACAGGAGATATGTTGGAGTTTTTGACGGATGAAGATGATTGAAGCTGTAATTTATTGACAATACCATGCAATGTAGTTGCTTGCAAAAAGTCAGGAATGCTGATAAAATAGCCTTTCTCCATTAAAAGACTGATAGTATGTAAAACATTGAGCGAATTTCCTCCAATGTCAAAGAAATTAGATTCGATCGAAATTGCATCTCTACGTGTGAGGCCTAATACTTCGTTTATGGTTTGGAAAAGTGCCAATGCTGCATCACGTTGATCGGGGTCAATTTCTGATAAACTAGAATCAATGGTACCTTTGAGATTAGATTCTGCATTTGTTTTGAATTGGTGAAGGAGCATTTGTCGATCGATTTTACCATTGTGCAATAAGGGGAAATCTTCGACTTGAAAAACCAGTGGTATCATGTGGCTGGGTAATTTATCAAACAAGATTTTGCTAAGCTCTTTTTCGTTTAAATTATCTTTGGTTTTGTAGAAAGCTACCACGGTTTGGTCGTGTTTACCCGCGTGGTAACACAGCACTACAGCACCGACAACATGTGGTACAGTGATAATTGCACGCTCTATTTCCGACAGGTCGACACGTTGACCTCTGATTTTGATCTACAAAGATTTTGAAAAGATTAATTTTCTTCTTAGAATGCAAAATGAGGACTTTTCTTACCTGGCTATCAGTTCTGCCTTCGAAAAATAAAGTGTCGTTAACAATTCTTCCAAAATCACCCGTATTGTAAAGTATGTGATGTCCTGCTTTGAAGTCGATTTGGTTTGGAATAAACTTTGTGTTTGGGTTTTGAAAATCATCATGTTGATTTAAATATCGAGATACATTTTTCCCACTGACGTAAATTTCACCGATTTCGCCGAGTGGAGCAATTTTACGATTTTTATCCAAAATGTAAATGTTCGTGTTGGTAATAGGCGTTCCTATCGGTACCTTACTGTCAACAGTTTTATCTCGAATGTCTTGAGGGTTTTCGAAAATAGAATACGTAACATCCGTAATTTCAGTACTGCCATAAAAATTGGCTAAAGTCTTGCCGTTGGGAAAAACTTCAAAAAACTCTTGAAGAAACTCGATAGTAACTGTTTCGGCGCTTGAAATAACCAATCGGAGCTTTGGAAGCAAAGGTTTTAGTGGGGACATTCGAGAGAAGAGGAAAATTGATTTCAGCAATGACGGCACCAGCATTAATCGTTCGATTTCGTATTTTTCCAAGATATCCACAAACGCTGTTGTATTTTTAACATCTTCTCGAGAAACGATAACTAATTGCTTACCTTGCAAAAGAGATCCAAAAATTTCAGACACCGAATCGACAAACGATAGAGTGGTTTTTAAAACACAAGTTTCGTTTTCACTAAATGGAAACGCTGTCCATTGCCAGTTCAATCGATTTAATATTGCTGAATATGACAAAGCTACTCCCTTCGGTACCCCAGTACTTCCTGATGTGTAAAGAACTGCAGCAACTGAAGGATTCGAATCAATCGTTTCCTTGGGTTCCAAATTTGTATTACTGAATTCACTTCCAATTTTCTCTAGTTTCAAATCTTCGTGGTGTAGTATTAAACCGTTCCAGGCTTTTGACACTCTTGCTGAAAACTCTCGTGTACTTATGACAGCTAAAGGACTTGAATCGGCCAAAATATGGGATATACGATTATCGGAAAATGTGGAATCCAACGGCAAATACGAGGCTCCTAACTTGAGGATCGCAAAAAGAACTACTATCAAATCATCGCTCGGTGGAAGAAACACTCCAATTATGTTAGACGAGTTGTTATCTTCATGGTGGTTGTTGTTGTGGATAAAATCTGATAAAAATCGAGCTAATTTGTTCGCCTTATGATTTAGTTGTTCGAAAGTAATGGAATTATTCTTGAAGTTAAGAGCCACTCGGTATGCTATTTCAGGATGTGTGTGAAGATAATCCTCGAATAAGCGATGCAGAAGATGTGATGATTCAAAGAATTCTTGATTGGGACCGTAGAGGACACTGTGCGAGTGCGACTCCATGTTGTCTAATGTGAAAGCATTTTGATTTGAGCTCAAATATATACGTTTTTCACTTTAAACTGTGTTTCACAATGTTTAGTTTTGGTTATTTTACGTCACTTCAGGCGAACGGGAGGAGCTGCAATTGTATTAAAGCCTGTCATGGTCTCAAGTCCGCCCACTATCTCGCGTCATTGTAATCTCGAACCCTTGAAAATATTGCCGTGTTTTTTTTTCTTCCACCTTATTATCACCGTAGTATTTAATAGTTATTTTAAAACTGTCAAGAGCAAAATAAAAAAAAAATTATTATTGGATAATTACTGTCGTTTATTAATTTTTACATAGAATCATTAAAATATAAGCAAAAAAATTGTTACTAAATATTGGAAAACACGTTTAACCTATGCATCCTGTTTGTGAGGTAAAAGGAAATTCCCGACATGCGCGCACTCAATTACAAACTTCTGAGAATAATGACGACTAGAATTTTCTTTTGCGTATTGTTTCAATTGCTGTAATTGCTGCTAGACGTCCTGGAGCACCTGTGACTCCACCTCCAGGATGACTTCCACTGCCGCAAAGAAATAATCCTTTGATTGGTGTGTTTGGTGCCTGAATGAGTGACGTAGGTCTGTTCATGTATAATTGATCCAAACTTAAAGCTCCGTGAAAGATGTTCTATATCAAAGAGAATAATTAAAAAAACATTGTGAATTCTATTTTTTTTAAATTTTATTTACTCCGCCAGTAAGACCGAAAATGTCTTCAAGGTCAGGTGGAGTTAGAATTTCGTAACCAATAATTAACTTTCGGAATGACGGTGCGTATCTCTCAATCGAGTTAATTACTGAAAGAAAAGCAATTAATTGTTAAAACCACAACTGAAAGAAAAGCAATTAATTGTTAAAACCACAACTGAAAGAAAAGCAATTAATTGTTAAAACCACAACTGAAAGAAAAGCAATTAATTGTTAAAACCACAACTGAATGAAATCAAATATCACACGTTTTTAAATTTTAACCTATATCAAAATATTTCTTTTTCATATCGGCGTCCCATTTTTTGCCTTCAGAAAGATGGTAAGGTGTAAACTGGGAGAAAACAAGACAAACGTGACTTCCTGGTGGGGCTAAAGTATTGTCCAACGTTGATGGGATCAGTAATTCAATCATTGGTCTAAAATAACCCCAAAAAATTAAGTAATTGTTTTAACGGCACTTTTCCATAGAAAATTTTCAGCACCTTTCAGGTAACTTTCCTTGCTTTGCAAAAAGATAAGCGTTTTCTAACATGTCTATATTTTCACAATTAATATGAATTGATGCTTGGTGATGTTGCATTGGCGAATTGGAATGCGGGGCAACTGTAAAGTTTGGCAGTCCGTTTAGTGCGACTATTAAACGAATATTACAGTTAAATTATTGTTATTTACATTTAATCTGTTAATTTCGATTTACTGTTGATTTTTGTAACTGATGTCTCGTAATCGAGTCGAGAAATTTCACGTTTATAATCAGCTGGTAATAATTTATCGTCCAATAAATCTAAAAAAGTTATTTGTGGAGTGGCGTTTGACAGCACCAGAGGAGCGTTTACTTCCATTCCATTCGTCAACACGACTCCCTCCGTTTGATTATTACGAACTTTGATGTTATTCACTTCCTTTTTTAAAAAAAAAAATTATTATTTTTTAATTTTTTTAAACTTGTGACCACATTTACCTTTTCTGTGAAAATCTCCACTCCTAAATCTTTAGCTGCAGCAGCTATTGCTTGGGATACGGCACCCATTCCACCTTGTACGTATCCCCAAGCTCCACTTACGCCTTCAACACTTCCAATCACGTGATGCAATAATAAATAGCCGCTTCCGGGACCCATCGGGCTTTGCATTGCTCCGATAACTCCATCAGTGGCCAAAGTAGCTTTGAGGCAATCAGTTTCAAATCGTTTATTCAGAATTTTATGAGTCGAAGAGAATAGAAGTTCCATTAGAAATGGAAAATCTTTGCCAATATTCTTATTAATATGTCGTAAAGGTTTCAAAGTTGAAAGGGCCTTTAACCGTTGCAGCCAATTGCCGTTAATTAAGGCTGAAACATCTGGTGGAAGATGATCGAAAAGTGGATTTATGGCGTTGATGACGTTGGTTAATGATTTATCGTATTCAATGTAAGCCTGAAAATTTGATTAAATAGCAAATTATTTTTATTTGATTTTATTTTTATGGTGTACTTGAACATCCTTCTTTGAAAACCGTCCAATTTCTTTAAGTTTGTCTTCATTGTTCAAATAAAGAGAAAGTGATTTTGGTTGATTTGGTTTCCATTCTGATAAAGGTGTGAAGGAATTTGGATTTCTCAGCAATACTTTAACACCGTATTCCTGTACACATAATAATAATTGCTTTAATAAATCTAGAAATTAAATTAGACTCGAAGTTACTTTGAGTTTTAGCTCTTTAAAAATGATTGGACGAAATAAACTGAAAACATAAGATGCTCTGGAAAATTTGAATTCAGGAATGATTTCTTCAGTGACAGCTGCACCGCCAATTACATGTCTTCTCTCCAAAACGCATGCTTTCAACCCAGCTCTTTGCAAGTAAGCCGCCTGTTTTGATTTTTGATTTTATTTGTCATCAGCAACAGTTCAGTTTTCATTTATTTACTCACCGCAACTAATCCATTGTGCCCGCCGCCGATAACTACAGCGTCGTATGATAATTTTGGCTTAGTCGTTTCTGCGCTTAAAAGTCTTAGATGGTGCAGTAGGAAGTTTTGTTGTTTGCATAACTTTCGCACAAACATTTACACAACCTTATAAATTGTAATCGGTATATTATTTGTTGAAATTTATGGCAATTTATTTTCCTTGCTACAAGTTTAACCTTTGAGCTGCCATTATCACATCAGCAGTTTTTGTTGTCATTATCGCGGAAATATAAATACCACATGTTCAAGGTCGCCTAAAAAATATTTACCACATCGTCCGAGGATTGTGTACAATACTGGTTACATAAAATGTTCACACACACTTTGGTCAACTAAGTTGGCTTGGATTAGCATTGACATTATCAGAGTCAATGGAATGGGATAGTCTGTCGACCAGTGGCGTAGCGTGGGGAGTGCCACCCGGCGCAAAGTTTTTAGGGGCGCAAATTTTGTAAATTTTAATACATAATGTGTATTTTTAGCCCTAAAATTTACATTTTAGACCAAAATTTGATTTTTTAGAACAATGTCAGTTTTGGGGCTAATGAAGTTGGTTTTTGTTTTGTGCCAAAAAAAGCTTTTTTTGCTTAAAAAGAGCGTTTTTTGCCCGAAAACGTCCCTTTGTTGTCCAAAAAAAGGCGTTTTTTTTTGCCCAAAAAAAAGGCGTTTTTTGCCCAAAATTGCGGCGATCCGGGTTTGCGCTTAATACTTAACTTGAATATTAAGCTAAGTCGCCGGTGAGATGCCGTGTAGGCCTTATACTCTTGGCTGTTTTAA
>JAQFXT010000288.1:0-47500 GCA_034683725.1 Strigamia crassipes
TTGGCTACGCTATTTTTCGATGTAGCGTAAGCTCCGTTAGACTTATGAGTTTTCCACTATAGTTATAGGCATAACGGAGATAAGGAAGATAAGTCTTTGTATTGTTGGAAATTCATTTTGAAGTACTAGAGAAATTGTCAAGTTTGTTCTGGTATTAATATTTTACTTATTTGTTGTTTAGGTTTAGGTATTAATGATTAATAAGTTTGATATTAATTTTGGAAAGGGCGAATTGTTTTGTGATGCATTTTTAACAGTTCAGGAAATGAGTTTGTTGTTCATATAAAAGTTGCAGTGCACCATAGTTTTGCAGTATGTTTTGCAGGAGAGTAAGAATAAGAAAAATCCATAAACTGAATGACTGAATTTTTGTGTATCTCACGCGAAGTTTGGTCACCGTGTAATGTAATTGGATTTTGTTTATGGGTTTTTGGTCGGAAGGGAATATTTTAAACTAAGCACGCAGTGTTTGACTCTTACAAAATCAGCAAATTGATTCGTAGGATTTGCTGATTTGCTGTGTGATTTGCATATTTGCATTAAAAATTTAGTTGATTTAGAGTTGGTTTTGGGATTTGCAGTTGATGTGCTGGATTTGCAGCAGATTTATACTGGAGTAGAAGGTGATTTACTGGATTAGAAGGTGATTTACTGGATTAGAAGGTGATTTACTGGATTAGAAAGTGATTTACTGGTTAGTAGGTAATTTAATGAATTATAAGGTAATCACCTTGCAGTTGATTTCCAGTTGATTTACTGGATTTGCAGATGATTTTCAGTTGATTTACTGGATTTGCAGATGATTTCTAGTTGATTTACTAGATTTGCAGATGATTTCCAGTTGATTTTCTGGATTTGCAGATGATTTTCAGTTGATTTACTGGATTTGCAGATGATTTCCAGTTGATTTATTGGATTTGCAGATGATTTCCAGTTGATTTTCTGGATTTGCAGATGATTTTCTGGATTTGCAGATGATTTTCTGGATTTGCAGATGATTTTCTGGATTTGCAGATGATTTTCAGTTGATTTACTGGATTTGCAGATGATTTCCAGTTGATTTATTGGATTTGCAGATAATTTTCAGTTGATTTACTGAATTTGCAGATGATTTCCACTTGATTTACTGGATTTGCAGATGATTTACTGAATTTGCAGATGATTTACTGGATTTGCAGATGATTTACTACATTAGAAGGTGATTTACTGGTTAGAAGTAATTTGTCTGGAACTTGGTATAAAATTACAATCCATTAAAGTTGCAAAAACGACGGTTTTATGTTCTTGATTGCAATTTTAAGTCTAAATTTCCATTCTTAACTGCAAAATTGTAATTTCACATTAACTCTGGCAAATATTAAAAAAAATATTTTAAAGCTGCAAAATTGACTTTCAAATTCATTTCTATTCCGATTTAATTCAACGAAAGATTCTTTGGTGATTTTAACATAGAAATTGTACACAATTAGAAGTAAATTGTTTCTGGTGGTATTAATTAAACTCATTAAAAACAAGTTGTCTTCATTCCAAAGACAGAATAAAAATCTCGCTTGTTTCAGGGTATTAGCGTACTGCCTTTTGCCTGTCAGTCTTGGGGTATTCTCATTACTTCTGTTGTTCACTTAACTAACAAATTATTTTACATCGAAAAACAGGAATAAATAAATAAATAATAAATTAATGTCGTGGATTTAGAAATTTTAAGAATTTTATCTGAACTAAAATTGCAAATTGCAAATTGCAAATTGGTAATTTGAGAAAAAAATGTTGGGATATTTTGTTAGAACAAAAATTAATAAATCATAATTTTAAAATGGTGATCCCACTGAATAAATCCATGGTATCACCAGCAGAATCTGTAATTTAATAAGTGACGTCTTTTGGGAAATTGGGATTTATTGACTCAATTTGAGTTCCATCTAAAAAAATAAGTCACACTTTTCCTGTTACATGTCACAATCATCCTTTAACTTATGTGAAAAACAAATGAAAACACGTTATTCGATTACAAATTCAATCTAACTTCAATAAATTTACTTTTACTTTCGAGTGCTGAATTTGATCTTTCTCGATAAGAAAGCAAATTGCTAACTTGGTGCCATCTGTTGCGAGTTTTTGGCAAATTTCGCAGAAAATGAAATGGTTTTATGTAATAAAATTACAGACAAAAACAATTTTTTTGTGAAAAATAACTTGTTTTCAACCACAATCATCAGAAGTAAACAAAATAATAATAATAATGACACCAATAAAATGAGATTTCGGGAAGAAGAAAGAAAAGTAAAAACACTTTGATTAGTTTATTAAAGAAAACAAAAATGAAAGCACTTTGTCAGAAGTGGGGTTCGAACCCACGCCCTCATTTGAGGACCAGAACTTAAGTCTGGCGCCTTAGACCACTCGGCCATTCTGACTATGCTGGATGCAGCCTTAAAATGATTTTTTAATATAAATATAATAAAACAAAATACCTAGAAATTACCTAAAAGTGAAATAAATGTAAAAACTGAATTACAGCAACGTAATTAAACGTCAATATACATTTATTCAATAAAAACGAGCAATTCTTGCACTAGATGTCGCACACGACATACCATAGCTAAACAATATGGTTGCTAGCAGCTTGCGTTAATTTTTTTCTTTGCTACTTACAAGTTTATAGTATGCCTTATTTCCAGTGTGATATTTAAAATGCCAACTCAAAATACCGAACCAGCTACAGACATGGGTGTTTGTTTATCTTTAATTTGTCGGCAGAAGAAACAAAAAAAGTAATTTTTTCGAATTTTTTAAATTTTAAATTTTCTTTATTCATTTCAAATTATTTTTCTCCATTTTAGGAACATGACTTTGCTGATGCTGGGATTAGACAATGCTGGAAAAACGTGCACCGCTAAATGCTTGCTGAAGGGTAAAAAAAAATAAAAAAAATATATTTATTTTAATTTTAATTAACTTAAATTTAATTAAATTAAATATTTTTTTTTAGAACCAGTGGAAAATATCGGACAAACAGCTCCGACCGTTGGTTTTTCGTGCGTGAAGCCACATCATCGCAAATACGACATCACGATATACGATTTAGGAGGTGGACCAAGAATTCGTGGGATCTGGAAAAATTATTTCGCTGAAGCATTCGGTTTAATTTTCGTCATTGATGCAAGCGATTCGAAAAGACTCGAAGAAAGTCGCGATGTTTTTAGCGAACTGATTAAAAGTTCAAAAATTGCTGGAAAACCAATTTTATTGTAAGTATACACGAAATTTGATTTATTTACCACTAAATTTGTATTTATTTCCATTTAATTTCATTCAGACTAGCAAATAAACAAGATTGCAACAGCGCTATTGACGAAATCGATATTTGCGAAGCTTTAAATTTAGAGAAATTAGTCAACGAGCATAAATGCGTGACAAAAATCGTACGTCAATTTACCGTGTAAATTCGACAATTTGTAATAATATTTTATTATTTTTTTAAAGGAAACGTGTTCTGCAATTGGACGCAAAGGCAAAATTGACATGGCGATTATCGATGGTTTTCATTGGTTGGTTGGTACAATCGCACACAACTACGTGAGTTTATCTGCAAGAGTCGCACAAGCCGTAGCCTTGCAAAAGGAAAGCGAAGAACGAGAAAAATCGGAACGATTAGAACGAGTTCGTAAAATCCGAGAGGAAAGGGACAAAATTGACGGAAATGAGGACGAAGAACATTCCGGCGGTGTCCAAGAGATTGAAAATGACCCTTTCAGACCTATCGGTGACATCAAGGTTGCAAATTTTAACCACAAACGAAACAAAATCATCAAAAATAATTTACAATTTGTCAATTTGTCAATTTTAAAGGCTGAACTCGACGAGAAGAAAAACACGTTCCGAATCCCCGACAAAGGCGACCACAATTCGGTCGAAGAAACAATCTTAGCCGACAGTACGCGCCTGCCACGTAAACAACCGGAACAAATTTTAATTAACGGTTTTGTGACGGATAAGGATTCGGATAAACCATGTAGAAATAAATTAAAATTGTAATTATTTTTTTAATTTAATTTTTTTTTAATTTTTTTACGAAACAAAATAGTTCCAATGGATAATAAACTGAAAAACAAGAAGAAACGGTTCGGAAAACACAACAAAACGGCTCCTCTGGATTCATCAGATGAACTTCCTCCCGTCCAAATCCGTTCCGGTGCTGTTCTCACGCCAATCGTTTCACCACCGAAGCCTTCGGCCTCCATGACTGGTACATGGGGATTGGCAGAAGAGCTCGAAGCCGTCCATTTCGACCAAAAATAACCCGAAAAACCGACACATTATTTATTATACCTCAAAATAGATTTGATTTAGTGTTTCACAGCACTTTCCTCATTTTTATTTTGTAATAAACAATTTTTTTAACCCAAGAAATCAATTTCCAAACAATTTTCAATTGGTTTTTCTAATGCGCTATTTTTATTGCCTTATATATACATATAGAGAGATATATTTCAACAAAATCTTTGGATTTGCATGCTATTCAACGAAATCTAAGAAAAAAAATCCATAAAAAATATCTCTTAATAAAATTGCAATGAACTATTGAAAAATATGCTTTGGTTTGTCCGTTTTTGGATGAGGATCTACTTCCGGATTTTGTCCAACGTCTCTCGTTTGACTGTGTAGTCCTTCAGAGCCGCTTTGATGGCGTCCTCGGCCAACACTGAAAATGAAAAGATTTTAGGTGATTTTTGGATTAATTTGGGAGAAATTTGGAAAAAAATAAAAAAATTACTTGAACAATGCAGTTTGACGGGTGGAAGAGACAGTTCCTTGGCGATTTGAGTATTCTTGATCGTCATTGCTTCTTTAACCGTCTTTCCCTTGATCCATTCGGTCGCTAATGAACTGCTAGCAATTGCGGATCCACAACCAAAAGTTTTGAATTTTGCGTCGATTATTTTGCCGTCTTTGTCCACTTTGATCTGCAATTTCATCACGTCGCCACAAGCCGGTGCTCCCACGAGGCCGGTCCCCACTTGTTCGTCGTTCTTGTCAAGCGTGCCAACGTTTCGCGGATTCTCGTAATGATCGAGCACCTAAAGAATTTAAAAATTTAAAAATTAAAAAAAAAAATTACGTTGTCAAAATTTTCAAAAATTAGTCGCCATTTATTGAAAAATTGAGAAATTTCACTTGCATTTTTGTGGTAACTGGAGGATCGAATAACTGTCGCTTTGTCTCGAATTATTGGTGATAAACTACGCGACATGTGACGAATTAAAGCCATTTCGTGTTTGTTTAGTACAAGTGAATAAATAGCAAACTCGGAGAAATTTTTACAAAACAGAATGCGAACTGCGTCTCACATGGATAGCAGATAAAATCGTGACTGGCAATAAGCAAAAAAGCAGCATGGGTATTTTTGAAACGTGGCTTCTGATTGGTCGAAAAATGGAAAAACGTGACAACGATTGCGAATTGTTTTAGTCATTTGCGAATCGTCCGCAGTTAACCAATAGCAGGTCGTTAAACCTAATCGCGAGTTTGCTCCGGATCAAGCGGAGCAAATTTTTAGATGAAAATGGACGATTTGGCGCAAAAGTGAGAGGTAAGCTAATGAGTTGTCAAATTGATTAAATTTTAACTTTCACCATTTCGGCGTACAATTCGCGCGTCCAACCAGTCGTGCAATGATTTTTCCCGCCGTACGATTTTTTAATTCCCGTGTTCTAACATTGAAAAAAGCCGGATGGCAGGTGTAAACCGAAAGACGAAAACGTGTGACGCCACACGACTAGGCCTATTTTGGCGCCCGTACGAAATAACAAGGAATTTACGAAATAATCGCGCGCAAACCTCGCGCCGTTCTATTTCTAATAATCCACGACTGAATTCTTTCAGGTTGAAGCGATTCTAAACGAATGACAACGACCAAGTTGGGATTGTCAAGTGTATGAAAGCGGACGAAAATGTCGTTGACACTTCGAGGTTCGATAAAGAAAATGCATTTTCATTCAAAAAATTGATTTTAAACATTTTTTTCTTTTAAACAGGTTCGAACAAGAGTGGAAAACCAAGGCCGTCGTGCGCTTGGTGCGGAGATTTTAAATGGGAAATGCGGTATACATTACCAACATTGCACGGCAAAAAGGAATTCTGCTCGGAAAACTGTTTAAGTGAATTCAACAAGGCTTATGTCAAGGTATATCATGATAATGTTGTTCTTTTCCGTGACCTGGATGCATTTTTCGCTGTTTTAATTCAGGTCAAGGGAGGTCGATTGACAATTTTGTGATTTAAAAAAAAAAAAAATTTTTTTTTGATGTTTTTATTGAATTAATAATTTTTTTTTATTTTTAAGGGAGCTTGTACAATGTGTGATAATATCATACGAGGTGCACCAGTGAGATTAGAAGAGCAAGGACAGTCTACTAAGGAATTTTGTACGACAGATTGTCTACAGAAATATCAAATAAAAGAAATTACTAGCGGGTCCGGTGAAAGAGGCCGTAGACCCTCTTATATACTTCCTACAATTTTATATGACAGTAAATTAATTTTTGAATGATTTAATTTATTGTGGATGTTTATTTTTTTGTTTTGTTTTGATTTTAGATTCTTTTTCTTGGGATGAATATCTAAAAGAAACAAGTTCCATTTCAGCACCTCCACCGTGTTTCAAACAAGTTAATAACAATTTTTTTAATTAATTTTTG
Source organism: Strigamia crassipes (assembly GCA_034683725.1). Lineage (NCBI taxonomy): Eukaryota > Metazoa > Arthropoda > Chilopoda > Geophilomorpha > Linotaeniidae > Strigamia > Strigamia crassipes. The sequence goes on from JAQFXT010000288.1 coordinate 6,699, forward strand.
TAGTTTGGAAAATTTATTGAGTGTTTTCAGTTATTGAATTGTTAGATTTTGAATTATTATTTGGGATTTTCGTGTTTATTTTGCGGAAAAACTTAAATTTAGTTAATTACTGGTTGTTTATGAAGGTAGAATTCGTGTTTATGAAATTTATCAATTTGTTTAATGTGAAGAAACTGAAATAGTTAATTATTTGTCTTTTATGGGGTTGAAAATCGAGTTTTTATAAGTTTTTGAATTCGTTTAATGTACAAAAACTGAAATTTAGTTAATTACGTGTCATTTGAGTTAAAATGCGAGCTTTTAAAAAAAAAATTAATGTATTTAATGGGCGAAAACCGAAATTGAGTTAATTATTTGTCGTTTATGGAGTTTAAATTCGAGTTTTTATAATTTTTTTAATTCGTTTAATGTGCAACAACTGAAATTTAGTTAATTACGTGTCATTTATTGAGCTAAAATGCGAGTTTTTTTTTTTAATTTATCAATTTAATTATTTGTCATTTACGGAGCTAAGATTCGAGTTTTTCTAATTAATTAATTTAAAGTGAAAATCGATTTTAATCGATGATTTTTGTTTTTAGTTGCGGGTGGCGCCTTCGAATGAATTTAAAATTGGAATGAAACTTGAAGCACTGGACCCCCGTAACCTGACGTCGACCTGCATCGCTACGGTCGTTGGGTTGCAGGGGCCACGACTACGGCTGCGCTTGGACGGTGGCGACGATAAGAACGATTTTTGGCGCCTTGTCGACTCCAGTGAAATTCATCCCATCGGTCATTGCGAAAAAAACGGCGGCATGTTGCAGCCACCGCTCGGCTTCAGGATGAACGCGTCGTCTTGGCCCATGTTTTTACTGAAAACTTTAAATGGTGCTGAAATGGCGCCAGCTAAAATTTTTAAAAAGGTTTTAAGGCATCTAAAAATCCCCCCGAATTACTCATTATTTGCGGTTTTATTATTCGTTGCAGGAGCCTCCGACCCCGAAAAATAACGAATTCAAAGTCGGAATGAAACTCGAGGCAGTTGATAAGAAAAACCCGCAACTAATCTGCGCCGCCACGGTCGGCGTCGTCAACGGGGACATGATTCACATCACTTTCGATGGTTGGCGAGGCGCGTTCGATTATTGGTGCCGGTATGACTCGCGAGATATTTTTCCGGTCGGATGGTGCGCTGCTAGCGGACACCCACTGCAGCCCCCAGGTTTGAAAAATCAAAATTTAATTAATTTAATTAATTTAATTTAATTAATTAATTGATTTTTTGTGTTTTTAGGGGCACCGGGGTCTGGAAAATATAAAGCACGGGTACTTAGTATTCCACCACCGATGGTGAGTATTCCTCCGGCAGCTGCGACCGAGTCCACTTGCGGTCCGTCTCCTCAGAGCACGGAAATGCCCAGTCCGAAATCATCTACGACTGAGGAGATTGTAACGCCGCCGAATGGAGTTTTGAACGATGGTTCGCCGAAAATTACTGTCACTGAACCCGATACGAGTAGTTTGCCTAAACAAAATCCAACAGGTTGATATTTAATGAGGGGGCCGACATAAGCAATTTTCATCGATGAGATTTATAAAAAAAAAATCTAGATTTAGAAAGATTTCTGAAAGTTTATTGATTTATTTGGGATTTATTGAGATTTATGGATATATTTTGAAATTTAATGTGTGTTTTAGGGATCAAATGTGCAATTTAAGCATTTAAATATTTAGAGAATTAGAGATTTATAAGAGATTTAACTGATTTATTTGGGATTTATGGATTTATTTTGAAATTTATGCATTCATTTGGAAATTTATGCATTCATTTGGAAATTTATGCATTCATTTTGAAATTTATGCATTCATTTGGAAATTTATGCATTTATTTGGAAATTTATTGTGTGATTTAGACATCAAATGTGCAATTTAGAGATTTATAAGGGATTTAATCAACCATCCATGAGGTATATAGCAATTGTTGGTCCCCTCGATATTTAACGATGAAATTGATTGGAAATTTGAATTAATTATTATTATTTTAAGTTTGTGCCTATGTGAATCATCGGTGTACACCTGGTCCTTATCTCGATGTTCACAAAGTGTTTCGATTGCCGTCCCAGTTTGGGCCGGGGTCGCTGAATCGCGTGTTGCGGGAGTCGGTTCAGGCCTGCGTCGACTGTGCCAAAAGCGAGCAGCAAGTTTTTTCTCTCTTGAAAATGGGGGATGGCAAAATCATTATTACAGGTGTGATTTTATTTGTATTTATACAAAAATTGTTTTTTTTTTTGTTTTTTTTTTTAATTTTTAAATTTTTTAAAATTTCAGCTAATTTTGAGGGACGAACGCACACGGTTCATTTACCGCGAGTGGATAAAGTCTCGACGTTTTGGCATTATTTGGAGAATTTTTTTGAAGATTTAATGTGTTGTGAAAATTTGTTCACGAGCCAGCCCTTGGAAGGAGGGTGCAGCAAATGTGCAAAACCAGTGTCTTCAAAACGAGGTTTGGGTTTGATTCGTGTGTCGATTTTCCCTTCGATTAATCGCGTTCTGGTTTGCAGAATCTCGGGAGGGTGAAACAAAAACGACCAACTCTGAAGGAAGTAATAATAAACGTCGTTGGTCCACTGAATCATCAACCGAATCATCAAAAATCCCACCAAAACAACAAAAGAAATATACTTTGACAGAATTAGAGGGTAAAAAAATGATTTTTTGAAGATTTAAAAATCCAAAATTAATTTTTTTTTAATTTAATTTAATTTTTTTAGCTGCTAGTTCGACGACCAGTTCGGTGGATTGCCGCCCTTCGTCGTTCGAACCCTCGGAATGGAGCATAGACGAAGTGATACAATATATCAGCAATACGGATTTTGTTTTGTCCATGCACACAGATTTATTTCGAAAACATGTAATGAAAAAGATTTTGAAAGAAAAATATCCACTTAAAGGTAACAATTCTAATGATTGTTTTGCAGGAGATTGATGGCAAAGCGTTCATGCTGCTGAATAGTGATATGATGATGAAGTACATGGGACTCAAGTTAGGCCCCGCTTTGAAAATCTGTCATTTAATTGATAAGTTGAAAAATAAAAGACATTGAATAACAACGCCTCAAGAGTGCACCTTTGGCTGGCCAACAGGAAATCTATAAAAAAAAAAAACGAAGAAAAAAATGGAAATTCTTGGAACATTTCTAAGTACTGGTTACTTGAATGTCTGTTGCACGAACTTTGCAATTATCTTATGCATATCGTTTAATATTAATAAGAAGAAAGAAATTTTTTTTTTTTTTTTGTTTTTAAATTTTTATTTTCATTTTCCTTCGATTATTCGTATTCAAATTAAATATTTGCTATTTTAATTTAAAAATTTTAATATTGAAAATGAAAAAAAAAAAGAGAGAAAAACTAGTCCGAATCGAAGGGTTTTTTCGAACTAACTTGTTGAAAACAAGCGAGTTTTAATTTGGGAGTTTGAAATTGGTAGAATAAAAGACGAATTGCATCTTTTACTATACAAAATTTATACAAAGCATATATATGATTTATTATAAATAAACAAATAAATAAACATTATATATTATATACCTGAAACGTTCAATGTACATAATGTAAACTGAAAACGTTGTTTTTGCTTCCTAAATTTTGACTTTTTTTTAAATTTTAATTTCACGTCCGTGTTGCACTCGAGTCATAAATTCATCTTTTTTTTTTTTTTTAGTTGTTTAGTAGTTTGTGATTGTTGCGATGTGAAGGATTTTCGAGTGTTTAATTCTACATTTGTTATTTAATTTAAAAAAAATATTGTATTTTTTTTTTCCATTCCAAATTTTCCGTTCCGCTTATCCGTGTACTCCCGAACTATATCAGAGTATTTTTAAATGGAGCTTTATTTTTTCATGATTATCCTCAAATCGCTGTGCCAGTGTTTTTGTAGTTTTTGTCGCTTTTGTTCTCGTTCTTTTTTTTGTGAATTGTTGGTGTATTCCTTTCCCAAAAAATTGATTATAGCATAAAAAGTTTAAGACCTTGATTTCATTTGAATTTATTATTACAATACATGGTTTAAATTTGTCAATGCTACTGTACAGTTTTTGTATGAACAGGAGAACAGAAAAAAATTGTTAAAAAACAAACAAATTCTTTACATGATTGGCAGTTTTAGACATTAATACTCAAAAAAAGAAAACATGATATAAAAGTTAATTTTTAGTTTGTTAAAATTTTTTTTTTTTTTTTAAATTTTATACAATCATTGCATTTAATTGAATTAAAATCACGGCCAATTTTAATTACAGCATTAATCTAGAGTTAGATTAATGCTGTAATTAAAACCGCTGTTGGAAGTTTGATGCCTGAGTCGTAGCAGCTGTGAACACAATCCCAGTAGCAGATTGAGTTGGTTGCGCCCCACCACCCATTACGTGCGCCTGAAATTGCGAGAAGAACAGATTTTAATTGCACTCTTTTCACGTTTAATTGAATCAATTAAAAAATGAATCGTGCCTGAAAATCTCCCGGTTGCGTTGTAGCAATTGTAGCAGTATTGGGTGGCGGTGGAGCCAATCGAACCCTTTTTGCATTTGGTCCGTGATTCTGATCTTGATTGCCCTGATTGTTATTCTGATTCTACAGATAGAGCAACAATCGAATCAATTTTTGTTGGTAATTTTTTTATTTTTTTTTTTATTTTTTCAAATTTATTTCATTTTTAAAATAAAGATAATAAGAGAAGTTTTATTACTTTTAAAACCTTGTCCGACTTGTCTTCTTGTTCCTCGTCGGTTAGAAATTCCCGTTTTGGATACGGAATTGCACAACCGGCAAAAACACTAAAAAAAAAAAAAAAAATTTAATTTAATTAAAAATTTAATTTTTTTTTTTAATTTTAATTTTATTACTCTTGTGTGGGGGGTGGATCTTCTATGAAATAAGAATCCTGCATCGCTTGTTCCGATGTGATTCTTTTGGTCGGATCCATCAATAGCAGCTTTTGGAGCTAATTTTTAAAAAATTCAAAAATTCAAAAAATCGAAAAATTCAATTCAAATCATTTAAAATCTTACCAAATGAAAGGCCTTGGAATCTGGCTTCACTTTGTGCCTTTCCATGTACTTCACTAACGAGCAATTTGCATAACTAAAAAAAAAATAAAATCAAAACATCAAAATTTAATGTTTTTCTCGAACCAATCACAACTCACTTAGATCTTTTGAAATCCTTCATTAAAGTCACATGTTCGGGCATCTTTCGAATGTCTTCCCAATCTTTTTCTAATTAAAAATCGATTAAAATTAATTTTGAGACATTAATTTTCAAAATTACAAACCTTGTGGAAATCCCATTACGTTAAATATTCGATCCAATTGGTCATGGTGATATGGATTGCTAGTTTTAATATCTTCTTGACGACAGTGAAAAATGGGCTCAGACGTTAGTAATTCGGCGAAAATGCAGCCGATTGCCCAAATATCTATCGCTTTAGTATAATGCCTAGCACCGAGGAGTAATTCCGGAGCCCTGTACCAAAAAGTAACCACAACTGGATCTAAATCTGCTAACGGCTTAAGAGGAGAGTTGAAAAGGCGAGCAAATCCCATATCAGCTAAACAAACAAAAAAATAACTTAATTTCGCATTAAAATCAAATTAAATCAATCTTTTTACCAATTTTCACGCGACCTCGTTCAGGTCCTTCACCCATTACTAATATATTTGCAGGTTTCTATCGAAATAAGGTCAAAATTTAAATAAAAATTGATTTTTTTTTGGATATTTTTCATACCAAGTCCCTGTGCAGCACCCAATTAGAGTGCAAATAGTGAATTCCATCTAGAATCTGATATAGTAGAGATTTAACCATTCCTCGAGGTGCGTTTACTGGCTTTTTATTTGCCTTAGCAGCACGATGAAACTTAATTATGTGCTAAATTAAAAAAATAAAATAAAAAAAATTATAAAAAAAATTTTTAAATAAATTAAAATAAATTAAAATTTAATCAATACCCATAGGTCATGTTCTGCATAGTCAAATAATAACCACACTTTGCGATCACTGTGCGATAGAAATACCCGTTGTAAGTTGATTACATTCAGATGTTTTAATTCTCGCAACAACTGAAAAAGAAAAACATGGAGGAAAGTGAGCACTCGTAATGGCGCTCCTCGTCTTCATCGACTCTTACGGCTATCTCTCTACATGCTGACATAGAAATTCCAGTTCCTTCTATTTGTTTTAGAGCGTACTCTTTAGGATCGGTTCTAAGTTGTAGAAAATCGAGAATTAAACGTTGAATTGTATTTTTTAAAAGGAATTTGAGACATTTTTTACCCGTCTTTCCGTTTTGCTTTGTAAACATGTCCGTAGGTTCCTCTACCAACTTTACATCCTTCGAACTCGAATAAATCTTCTACCTTGGCCCTTTCGCCGGCTGTTTTTATCTTAAACTCATAATCCATGTCTGTTTGAGGTAAAATTATGGCAACTATTGCCCCACTGTGCTTGAAGACAACATAGAGTCTCCGCTTTTGTTCCGGCTGCCACGAAAACCAGAAATGAAAGACCCGACGCATAAATTTGCATTTCATATTTTTCTACACACTCGATCAATATTTCCAAACTAAAAAAAAAATCACATTTTCGTGAATTTTAACATTTTATTTATTTCATTTAAAGTATAAAAAAACGTTTATTACATAAAAGAAACGTGATAACGATTACATGAACGATGACTTGACTCTTTCCAAATAATTAATATCATTTAACCGCCACCAGATGGCAGCATATTTAAAATTCGTCCGCAACGTTATCCGTTTCGGGTTTTCATACGATCCCATCAAATTTTTATGTTATAAGGTTCCCCGGCACTCCGAATACCCAGATACTGCGAGCTATAAACCATCCCGAAATTGATAATCGACACATTTAGTAGACTGGTATACCGACAGTTGAAGCCAAATGGCAAGCAGCGACAATTTTTTCGAGGGGACCGAAAAGCTACTCGAGGTTTGGTTCACGTGTAAAGATGGTGACATTGAAGACACCGATTTGCGTGATGTACCGAGGTAAGAAACCAAATCGCTAAGAAAAATCAATCTCCTTCTTTCAGGTGCGTCACTCGAGCTGCGATCGATTTATTTTTAAAATGTCACGCCGGAATTCAAGCCCCGACTCGACGTGCTACGCCAAATCAGCTTTAAGTCGACCACGATTTTTCATGTCTTTTTTTCTCGTTTTCGCATCCAAAATTTAACTTTTATACTTATGTAATGTTACAAACTTGATTTATCCTTGCTGGAAATTAATTTTTTTTACTTATTTACATGTTCCTTTTTGGTTTTTAATTTTTTTTTTTTTTTTTTTTTTTGATTTTTTAATTTGTAAGTTTTTTTTTTTTTTGATTTTTGTTGCATAAAATTCAATGTTGTTTTGAAGAACGAGCCAAGGTCATGGTTTTGGTGTTTGGGGTATTTTAAAAGGATAATTAGTGGTTTGGATGGAGATAATAATGTGTGGGATGTAATGAATGCGAACAAAGAATTTCGTATCGATTCATCAGATTGTCACGTGATAAATGTGTAAATGTGATGCAACGGGCAAACTCCGTTTTTGTTTTGTAAGGAAATGTTTGAAAAAATCAATTTGGTTTATGTTACTGCGATAAATTGTCGGATTTAAGTGTTTATCTACTCGTTGTGGGGGTAACTAATTAGGCCTAGCTCGTTGAAATTCGATTTTTCACTTGAGGGAATTCTAATTGGTTGTTTTTTTTTTTTCTTTCTGTTTTGTTTTTGTCAAATAAATGCGAAAATGTTTGCCAGTGCTAAAAATAGATAAGAAAAATCGATTTTTCGACACAATGGAGCTTTTTTTTTTTTTTTTGCCAAAAAAAACATTGAAATTCTTTGAAATTTTGAATTATTTCAATTTTCAGCACGTTTTCATGTGCAAAAAAAAACAAACTGGTAAACAAATTTAAAAAAAAACAAAAAAAACAAACAAACACCAGAGTTTGTTATTTATTTATCTATTTATTTACTTATTTAATTTAAAAAAACAAAATTTTTTTTAAAATCTAAAATACAACTCGGACATTTCCCCTCCACCCACATTTGGGCGCCATTTGCAATTCGCCAATTTGATGAATTTTGACGAAAAATAAATTGCAAAAAAATGACCCAAAAAACGAAAAAAACTGAGTCTACGTGACTGAAACTTATCAGTTTGATTTCATACTCATATGACACTAATTAAATGTGTATAATTTCAGATTGAAGTGGGAAAGTCTTTTGAAGATAGTGAAATGCGTAATCCTGAGCTACTCGCGCAACGATAACATCGATGCCTACATCCTAAGGTAATTAATCTTTATTCCGATAGTGACTGTCCCTATTAAACCCAGACAAGTAAATAATAATTCTCCGAATTGTTTCCAATCATCTACGGCCTGCATTAAGGTTGAGGTAAGCCTTCTGCAGGTGAAGGGTCATGAATTGTTTTGTAATGAATTTTTCTTTGTTGTTTATTTATTTATTTATTTATTTATTTGTTGATTGATTGACTTATTGGGGGCTCCAAACAAATATCTTGAGTCGTTAGAAAGGATTTTACGTTGTTTTCTAAGTGTAACAGGATATTAGAATAGATTTTACAGCGAACTGGTCTCAAGATGTCGTTTGATCTACGCTGAAAGTCGGTGAAAGTAGATGAATATATTTTTGTTTTAAATAGAAATAATGAGAAAGATTGATTGGAGGTTTATTTTTAAATCATATTTTGCTGAAAGAAATGTAAGAAAAATCAATTTATTATTGAAATTGGATTTTAAAGTAGATTTTAAATTGAAAAACACCTCCAAATGTCATCTCTTGTTAAGATTTTATTGCATTGTTCCCTATATTGCAACCGTGCAGAAGCAAAAATGTCAAAATTTGCAAATATTGGATCGGAATTCGAAGGATTTAAAAATTACAAATTGAAATTATTTTATTTTATTTTCTTTTATTTTGGAATTAATTAATTTTTTCTATGGAAATTGTTTCTGCACGTTTGCTGCCTTGGGAATCTGTGCTCTGTATACTGCTACTGGACGTGGTGGGCCCGGTGGGTCACTTGTAAGGCACAGGGACGGCACGATTTTTAATTTTCATCAAATTCAATTCGAGTTTTAATTTTTTCGTTTTTTAAAATTAAATTTTTTTTAAATTTAAAATTTAAAATTGTTTTTCACTTTTTGTGTGAAATATTTTGTGCCTTCTCAGTGTTTTATCTCAGAGACCCCCACCTCCCGGGCTGGAGCAGCGATATGGGCCTGATTATCAAGGTAAGCTATAAGGTGGAGCCTTGTCAGTTTCATGAGAAAAATTAGAAGAAAAATTGGAATAAAATTTGATAAAAATTTTGGAAAATTTTGGAAAAAAAATTAAAAAAAAATTTATTAAAAATTTATTTTAAATTAATTTATTTAGTCGAGATATTGATGATACTGATGTATGGAACTGGCAAGAGTTCTCCATTGGGTTAATTTCTTTTTTGACAATTGATTTTGTTTGTATATCCTTAGTGAGGAAACGTGCACATAGCACTGCGGCGTATTCAGAGCGCCATCTTGTCAGGACGAGCGAGAACTCGACTCACTGCTGAGAGCAGTCCCGATTACTTGTGGGTAATCTCATGGTTATCACCTAAACAAAAAAATTATTCATTTTAAAATTAAAAAAATACATTTTTTTTTATACATTTATATATATATATTTATATATATATACATGCTTAAATATTTCTTAGAAAAGAATTAAAATTTCTATAGTTATCACGAGAGGGAAACCCAAAAAAAATGGCGCCCGCCAACAACCCAAACTTAGATGATTATTATTATTTATTTATTATTATTTTTTTTGATAAAATATTATCAAAGACAGCTGAAGTTTTTGTTTTTCAGGCTATCAAGTTCGAAACCAATGTCGTGTCATCCCCATTTGAAAAAATTCAAAATTTTCTTTTAAAAATAGTTAAAAAGTTTATTTGGATTTAATTCGATTAGAAGTTGATCTATGGGGTTGTCACTAGGATTTGTGTGTGTGCAGTCTGATGGACTGTGGGTATATTAAGTGAGACTTAGATTGCTCGAATATTGAGCAGTTTTCGTCTCGCAATTTGTTTTGTTATATTTTGTTAGTGAGATGTTTGTTATCACGCATGCGCTGTGTCTTTTCAGTGAGAGCAGCATGTTTGTGTCGAAGCAGCGCTTCATCCTGAAGACTTGCGGAACAACCACGCTTCTCAATTGCCTCAATCCGTTGCTGCTTTTGGTGAAGAAATACACGAATTTCGACGAAGTGCAAGTAAATATGCAATTTTTTTTTTTTTTTTTTTTTACAATTTTTGTTAATTTTTTTAATTTTTAGGACATTTTTTACTCGCGGAAGAACTTCCTGCGACCGGAATTGCAATTGGCGCCTCACAACAGTTTCGAAGAGGAAGTGAAGATTTTGGACAATTTTTTCATGGGTTTGCATATTGTTTATTTTAGTTTTATTTTTATTTTTATTTTTATTTTTTTTTTATTTTTGAAGAAGGTGCAGCTTATTGCTTTGGTCGTATTAACAGTGACTGCTGGTATTTGTACACGTTGAATCCGTTGTCCGGCATCATGAAACGTAGAGGAGGGATCCAGCAGCCAGATCAGACTTTCGAATGCTTAATGACGTCGTTGGATCCGAATGTGATGAAAATCTTCACGAAGGAGACGTGTGCGACTTCGCAGGAGGCAACCGAATTGTCCCGCATCGACAAACTGCTGCCTAATATGAAAATCGACGATTTTCTCTTCCATCCTTGCGGTTATTCTATGAATGGAATTTCTAAAGATGTTCGTTGTTGATTTATTTTGTATTACTTTTTTTTTAAAAGAATTTTATTCTTTATTTTTTTTTATTTTTTATTTCTAGGGGTATTATATGACTATTCATATAACTCCGGAACCACATTGTTCATACGTCAGCTTTGAAACTAACGTGCCAATGGTATAAATATTTAAAAAAGTTGAAAACCGATTTATTTGTTTAATTATTATTTTTATTTTTATTTTTTCCAGTCTTCGTATAATGATTTGATTCTGCGCATTGGAAATACTTTCAAACCGAACAAGTTTTTAATGACCGTGTTTTCGAACAAGGTAATTAACTTCCAGATGTTTTAAAAATAGATATGTATTTTACGTTTTTTTTTTTTTATTCGGGAATTTGGGTCCCGGGAAATCGGTACTCTCAGTACTAAAAATTGTAAACCAAAAATCAACATGTTTAGACCACAAATCAACGTTTTTAGATTAAAAAAATGTACTTATCTAGATAAAAAATGTACTTATCTAGACCAAATATTGATGTTTTTCAACAAAAAATTGATAGCTTTAAACCAAAAATTGATGTTTTAGACCAAAAATTGATGTTTTAGACCAAAAATTGATGTTTTAGACCAAAAATTGATGTTTTAGACCAAAAATTGATATTTTAGACCAATTTAACATCGCAATGACAATTATTGGCTTATAAAAAGTCAATTTTTGGTCTAAAAATATCGATGTTTGGTCTGATGTGTCTTTTTTTTTTTGGCTAAGACAATCAAATTCTTTGTCTAAACATGTCGATTTTCATAACGTTGCAATGACGAATTTGTGTTGCAGCATTTTTTAAATTTCTGTATATTTGGTACCACCGATTTCTCCAACAAAACTCTAATATAATTGTTTTAAATCGTTTTCAGTCTTCTGCAAGCGCGAAATGCCACATGGAACTGGGCAAGACTCATTACTACAACGAACTGCGCTGCTTGGACCTGCAGTTCTGCAAGTTCAAGAATTACGATTTGACTTACGCGTTGTTTGTCAAATTTCCCAGTTGAGGCTTAGTGATCTGTAGGTCTGGACATACCGTACTATTTAAAACTTCTCTGTATCGTCTTCAACTTAATGTCTTTTATTGTTTTATTGTGAACTGTCACAAACGGTTTATTTGGGGAAGGATTTCTTGAGTTGGTGGATGATTCGAGTCAGTTTTGTCAGTTTATTGTAAAAACACCATCGACTCTTCTTCCCCTTGTTTCAACTTTTTAATTTCCTGTGTGTTATGAAAAGTTTGGGCGAAGAATTCAGCCAGGGGTTTAGGATGCGATTTTTGTAACACAAAATCCAACTAATTCTCTATTGGTGACCAAAAAAAAAAAAAAATATATGTATAAAAGATAGACTAAAAACGTTCAGTTTGTCATATGAGGGTCAAACTGGAATTCCTCAGGGCTTTAAAAAGAAGAAAAAAAAATTCAATAAAGTCAGAAAAATCTTAGAAGAGTGGCGGTTGCATAAGTGATGATGTGACAATTTGAAATGACATTGAAGATTTATTTTTGTTACATTTTTCCTTGTAACTTGATAGAAGCTGAATTTTAATTATTCCAATTTTTCTTTTTTATTTTGTTTTATTTTTTATTTTTATTTTTTTTTTGGTTTTTTCCTTTTTGTTTTTTTCCTTTTTTTCCTTTTTTTTTTTTTAAAAAAGAAAAGAAAAACAAGAGAAAAAAAAAATTGTTGTTGTTGTTGACGACGACACAGAGAACTTGTGATGCCGGAATTTATAATAAAAAAAAAAGAGAAATACATTTTAGATATTTAGAAGTTCCGATTCGAACTTGAAATAATTTTCGATTTTAACGTTCTAACTTTTAAGCGTTAAAGGTATGTCCAGATCTTTTTAAAGAAAAAAAAAAATAACACTATAATAATTTTTTTCCTGCTAATAATACTTATAAATATATATATATGTGAGAAAAAAAAGTTATTGTTATATTTAACAGTTGTTATTGGGTTCAATTCAAATTATAATGGGATTCTATATAAACACTACGTGAAATCAATAATAAATAATGAATTGACACAAAAATTATCTCCCATCATGTGCTTTTTTTTAATACAATATATACAGTTTATCACGCTCGTGACAAGAAATCACGTTGGAGAATGTTTTTGGCTTGAAGTACTGTTGGCATATCGATCATTTGTCCTCGAAAACTAAAAGCTCCCTTGAAAATAGATATAAAAAAATAAAAAAAGATTATCTCAACATGTTCCAAGGTCGTCCTCGAATCAAGGATCTTTGGGTTTACTAGGGGGTTTCATTATATGTGTGATTTTGTTATGTGATCATTGATGCTCCAGCATACTGATGATAATTCAAGTTGGCCACCATTTTGTTTTGAGTTTGGCAAGCCTTGAAATCGCTTGACAAAATCGCAGAAACTACCACATAGACAATTTTGAGATTTTGTATTTTTATTATCTTGTACTTTAGTAATTATGAATGCGATTGGTGGAACAGATATCACATGATAAAATCGACTCGATTAATGAAGCCCTCTGTTGTTCTATATCCAAGGGGGTAGCTAGTGGCAAAAATCACATACAAGATTTTGAAATCCTGAAGATGTTAGGATTTCAGGAGGATTTCTTGAAAGATTTTGATCGATTTTGTGGATTTCCAAGATTTCTAGAATTTCTGCAATTTCTGGCATACAAGATTTTGAAATCCTGAAGATTTTAGGATGTCAGGAGGATTTCTTGAAAGATTTTGATCGATTTTGTGGATTTTCAAGATTTCTAGAATTTCTGGGATTTCAAAGATTTGCTAAAAATTTCAGGGATTTGCTGTGGATTTGAAGATTTCAGGCAGATTTCTTTATAGATTTTGCTTGATTTTACTACAACTTAGAAGATTTCATGATTTTTTTGAAATTTCCAGAGAACTTCTAGGATTTTGAAATCCGAAATCTTAGACCGTACGAGATTGCCAGCATTGGCTACCCCCCGCGCTCTGTTGTTCTATACCTTCCCCGACTGTTGGTGGTCTTGAAAAGCTTTGGTTAACGCATTTGCCCACTCTAATTTGTCGTCACTGGGACTGAATGCTCGTTGGATCACAGAGATTTGACCTGGATGTATCGCCTGTTTGCCGGTGAATCCCATCCGGGCGCCATCTTGAGCGGAGTTGTTTAATCCATCAAGATCTAGAAAACGAAAAAAATCGTTTTTCAATTTTCGCGACACGAAATGTTAAAAAAAATTTTTTAAACTTTCAACCTTTATAGTCTATATGTACCATGTCGATTATATGCAGACCGAACGCTTTGGCGACCACAACTAAATGTTGTCGCGCATAAGTTAATTCGGATGCGGTTTGAGTTCGAGTTGCGCCGATGTCGGCACAAAAATCATCCGATCCGAACACGATTCCGTCCAAAACGAGCGGGGTTTTCGCCAGTTTTTCCACCGCATTTTCGCAGATTTTACTCGCCGACAACAACCCTTTAGCATTCTCGATATAAATGATGATATTTATTCGATTTGCCGGTTTTCTCGCGCCCAAATTCTTCGACACATTTGCGACGATCTACAAAAAAAATTTTTTTTCTGTCAAATAAATGGATTTTAATTTGAATTTCTCGTGTACCCAGTCAATATCATCGGGTTTATCGACTTTAGGGAAAAATATCGTCGACGGGAGGTTTTCTGAGTGCAAAATAACTCGTAAATCTTCCTCGGCCAATCCCGTTTCGATGGAATTTACACGAATCGTTCGTTCCGATCGTCCGAAATTTTGATTTTCGGCAAGAACTTTGTAGATCGTATTCCGTGCTTGCTCCTAAAATAATAAACGAATTATTTATTTGATTAAAATTATTTTTATTTCGTTTATTTACTTATGTACTTTTCGGTTTATTGCGACACCGTCTTCGCAGTCCAATATGACGCAATCGACATCAAGATCGACGGCTTTCTTGATTTTTTTTTCATCGTTTCCCGGAACGTATAAAAGAGCTCTGCGGAGAATATATTTCCTTTCGGAATACATCCGATTCGTATTCAACCGTGAAGATTTTCTTAATAAACGGAGAAATGGAAACATGATTTTAAAACACGGACTACTAGAAATTGTCACTAGATAGCGGATCGAATACCCGGAGCTGCAAACAGAATGGTGCCGAAATTTATCTTAGCACGTAGCACTGTCGTACGCAGCCTATCGATTAACTTTTCCAGCTGGGTAAAATATATTCGATTAATGATTAGAAAGTGGTAATTACGATTTGTACGTGATTTAAAGTGAAATTAAACTAAATTAGGAAAATTACGTTTGATTCGTTTAAGCTACGTTTTGCTTTTCGTTTGTTACAGTGATTTTATTTGTTTCAGTCATTTCCAGGCTTGACCAATCTATAAGCGGTTTGCGTTTTAACACGGGGATCATTTCTTGCTTGAACGCCAGCCCCGTTCGACCTCAAGCGAGAGTTCGATGAAACCAACATTCTTCGTTTCGTTGTATTTCTAACATGGCGTCCATTTGTGTGTCTACAGATATGTGCAAAAATTGGGATAAATCCGGCAGATTTGAGTTGTAAGTAGACGAAATTATCTCTAAATAATGCATTTAAAACGACCTTTTTAAATTTGTGTCATTTTTTAATGCTGATCGCGCGAATTAATAGTAAAATGAAACTAACCCTAACCCAATTCTTAACAACTTGAGACGAACACGCAACCGTTAACCGGTCACAAAGGCAGACGATAACATTTAGTAATTTCACGTTTATTTTGCTTTTATTTCCAGTATCAAACAGTGTAAATTTGCCCTACAAATGGCTGACCAGAGCTCGATCGCTTTCGTAGGGAAATCGCAAGCTAAAGGTGAGAAAAACGATGAAAACAAACAAATGTTGTAATATTTGTCGTTTTATTTTTCAGACATGAAAAGGATGCTCTACGAATTGTGTTGGCAGTCTCTAAAAAGTAATTTAAAAACTGAACAAGCCATTTCGACTCTTTCGGACATTCTTGTAAGGATTTTTGACAAAAAAAAAAATTTTTTTGTTTGTAATTTTAAACAATTTCGATGTTTTCAGGGTCTACATTCGGATATGGTTTCGACTTTGGCCGATTTATTGGCAATTATTGACGTGGAAACGCAATGCATTGAAGAAAAACATTTCAGGGATTCATTTATAACATTTGTCAACGCATGTTTATCCGTAAGTTTATTTTTTTCGACGTAAACTGTTAATTTTTTTTTATGTTTTAATTGATTTCTATCTTGCAGATTATTTCTGAGAAAGTTATTAAGGAGAGATTAGATGTGGGGACGTTGGCGGACGTCGGCATCATAAAAAACAAAACCGTTTTTCACACTAAATTCATCAGGATCAAAACGAAACTTTTGTAAGACGACGATAACAGCGAAAAAAAGTGAAATTAAATATTGTTTTATTTATTTGCAGCTACAAACAGCAAAAATTTAACCTCTTGCGTGAAGAAAGCGAAGGTTACGCTAAGTTAATAACCGAACTCAATCAAGAATTTACCTGTTCTGTGACACCAGAATATATTTTAGAGGTCATTAAGAAATTGATCGGTCAGTCAACAATTTAACCATTTTTTTAATTGATTAATTAATTAATTGATTAATTGTTCGTTTTTTTTTTTTTTTTTTTAATAGGTTGTTTCAATCTCGACCCAAATCGTGTTTTAGATATAATTTTAGAAACATTTGAGAATAGACCTGAACATCATGAATTCTTCATTCCCCTCATGCGATCATACATGTGCGATCAAAACACATTAAGCGAAGTGCTTGGTTTTAAATTCAGTCAAGTGAGATCCAAAAAAAAAAAAGTGAAACATTAATTTTTTGTCTAAAATTCGCAAATGATTTGTTTTTCAACAATCTAGACACTGGCGGACAAAGAAACACCAAAGTCCTTATACACAGTCACGGCTCTGATGCTGCAATATAATTTAATTGTTATGGAAACGATTTATCCACATCTCAGACCAAAGGATTCCGAAATGTTGGATCAGCACAAGAAAAACTTAGCCGACGCGCATTTAGCTTCAAAAAAGATGGCCACCGTGTCGTTATCCGGCGAGAAAACGGTCGAAAAGACCGATCATTCGGAAGAAAAGGTTTTAATTCGGCTTTTATTTGTTTTTTAATACTTAAATAATTTTTTTTTTTCAGTACAAGCTAAATCAAAAATTAGGCCTGTGTTTGGCACTGTTGGAAATTGGCGATTGGAAGCATTCAAACATGATCATTTCGCGGTTACCTCCATATTTCGCAGTGTCTTACATACCGATTCACAAGGGAATGTGCAATTTATTGCATTACATCATTACGCCTGTGTATAGGAAGTAAAAACGCGATAACAAATTACGATTTTTTATATTTTTTTCATTGAATTTTTCTTTTTTTTTAGTAATTGCCAAGTGTTTAAAACTCAAGTCAAACGCAAAACTATACCGGAGTTCGATAATTTGCTGAGCGCAAAAACAGCATCTAGTTTCGGCGACTTGCAATTAACAGCATTTCCGATCTTGAACTCACTGGGACTGTTTTTGCACACTAATCCATTGCTTTTAGTTAAAGTCATTCGGTTGGCGAGAGTTTACTTCTCCAAGAAATCAAAACGATTGGCCAATTGTGCCGAAGACCCTTTGCTCGTGAATTTTCTCAATGTGATCGATGGCGTTTTACTGCCGTCTCTATCGATATTGGATTGCAATTGTTGCATCGCCGAGGAACTCTGGAATTTACTCCGACTTCTTCCCTACCAGCAAAGGTAAATTTATTCGTAATTTATTTCATTTTGATTGATTAATTAATTAATTTTTTTTTTTTAAATTAGGTACCATTTATACGCCCGATGGAAAAACGATTCGTACCAAATTCATCCAATGCTCATCAAGATTCGAGCGAATACCATGAAAAGGATTTCGTATATCATGAAGTTTGTGGAAAATTTTTTTTCTTGGTTATTTAGTGGAATTAATTTGATTTTTGTGATTGACAGGCGTCTTAGCAAGGAAAATGTGAAACCATCGGGCAGGCACATCGGAAAACTGAGTCACAGCAACCCTGGCCTTCTTTTTGATTATGTATTATATTGATGTGAATTGTGAGAGCAAGAAATCGAAGACCAAACAACTTATTTTCAGATTCTCTCGCAAATTCAAGTGTGGAACAATCTTATAGGACCCGTAGTCGATTCGCTCAAATATTTGACCAATTTATCGTACGATGTCTTAGCCTGTGAGATATTTTTTTAACGTTTTAATTTTGATTTTTTAAATTGTTTTTTTTTTTTCTGGTTTAGATTGCATTATCGAAGCTCTCGCCAATCCGGAGAAGCAGCGGATGAAAACCGACGGAACGAGCATTTCGTTATGGCTTCAAAGTATAAATCAAGTTAAAATTCGGTTTAATTTTTTATTTCAATTTTTTTTTTTTTTGATTTTAGGTTTGTCTAATTTCTGTGGCTCGATATTCAAGAAATATCCCATTGAACTTACAGGATTGTTGCAATACGTAGCTAATCAATTAAAGGCTGAAAAGAGGCACGAGTGTTTGGTTTTGAATTGGGTTTTTTTAAATTGTATTAATTATTTTTATTTTATTTTTGAAATTTAGTTTGGACTTGTTAATACTTAAAGAAATAGTTCAGAAAATGGCTGGTATTGAGGCATTGGAGGAAATGACTTCGGATCAACTGGAAGCGATGTCGGGTGGCGAATTACTACGAGCCGAGGGTGGTTATTTCAGCTTGATTCGAAACACGAAGAAATCGTCGCAACGTCTTAAAGAAGCGTTACTCGAACAGGATTTAGCCATTCCACTCTGCATACTGATGGCTCAACAACGGAATTGCGTTATTTATAAAGATCAAGAGAGTTGTCACGTTAAACTTGTCGGAAAGTTGTACGATCAGGTAAAATGCAACGAATGTTTTCTATTTTAAACGATTAATTCGAATATTTTGATAATTTGGGATCATTTTTTGCGTTTTTCTTGAATTTTTTTTAAACTTTTACGTTTTTAAAAAATTAATTTGAGTTAATTTCGATATTCCTGCGTTTTTATTGAATTAATTTAAGTTAATTTCGATATTCTTGCGTTTTTATTGAATTAATTTGAATTTTTCTTCGATTTTATTGAATTAATTTGAATTTTTTTTCGATTTTATTGAATTAATTTGAATTTTTCTTCGATTTTATTGAATAAATTTGAATTTGTCTTCGATTTTATTGAATTAATTTGAATTTTTTTCGATTTTATTGAATTAATTTGAATTTTTCTTCGATTTTATTGAATTAATTTGAATTTTTCTTTGATTTTATTGAATTAATTTGAATTTTTCTTCGATTTTTTCTTTTCTAGTGCCAAGATACTTTGGTCCAATTTGGAAGTTTCTTGTCCACCAATTTGACTATGGAAGATTACACGAATCGATTGCCATCCGTGAACGAACTTATGGCTAATGATCACGTGATGTCAGATGTTGCCTTTTTCTTGGCACGTCCTTTATTCACACATGCCATCACTGTAAGACAAACTTCCTTTGAGGTCTGAACGATGTACTAATTAATTCCGATTCTCTTTTCCAGTCAAAATGCGACGAGTTACGCAAACAAGATAAGGGCAACAAAACAAACTCACAATCTCGTGCTCAAAAGTACTTGGAGGTTGTGACGACAGTGATGAGTCCGGTCGTCGACTCGATTAAACCGCTGCACCCGACGAAGGTGTGGGAGGACATCAGCCCGCAGTTCTACATGACTTTCTGGTCGCTCACCATGTACGATCTCCACGTCCCGGCAGCGAGTTACGAGCGCGAAATCAACAAATTAAAAACCCAAATGGCATACATCGACGACAACAAGGACATGGTCCAGAACAAGAAGAAAAAGGAGATCGAGCGATGCAAAGTTTTGATGGAAAAAATTCAAGACGAACAGAAAAAACAACGCGATCATTGCGATCGAGTGTTAACACGTTTACACAGCGAGAAAGAATCGTGGTTTTTATCTCGTGAGAAAATATTCGAGAAAATAAATTTTTTTTTTTGAATGTTAATTTTTATTTTTTTTTGATAGGATCGGCAAAAAATGAGACAATCACTCAGTTTCTTCAATTGTGCGTATTTCCGCGATGTATTTTCACTGCTACTGATGCTATATATTGTGCTAGATTTGTTCACACTATTCACAATCTGAAAACGCCTAATTTTTCTACTTTGATTTGTTACGATAGAGTAAGTTTGATTTTTAGATTTTTATTATTTGTGATTTAATTATTATTTTTTATTTTTTTTTTTTAGATTTTTTGTGACATCACGTATACAGTAACAAGTTGCACGGAGAATGAAGCGAATAGATATGGTCGTTTCTTGTGCGCAATGCTGGAAACTGTTATGCGGTGGCATAGCAGTAAAGCCATTTTTGATGATGTAAATAATCGACTTAAATGCAATTGATTTATTTATTAATATATATATTTTTTTTGTATTTAGGAATGCGCGAATTATCCCGGGTTTGTTACCAAATTTCGGGTGGCAAATCAAGCAACCGAGAGTGCTAGTGATCATGTCGACTTCGAAAATTATCGCCATGTCTGTCACAAATGGCATTTCAAGATTACAAAAGTAATCATTTATTTATTTGTTTATTTATTTGGTTATTTATTAATTTTGTTTGTTTGTTTTAGGCGATGGTCACATGTTTGACGTCCGGCGATTACGTGCAAATTCGAAATTCGTTAATCATACTAACGAAAATTCTTCCACATTATCCGGTCGTGAGCAACCTTGGCAACGTGATCGAAGTTCGGATTAAAAACGTGCAGGAGACCGAGAAGCAAAAACGGCCCGATTTGTGCACTCTGGCATTGGCTTATCTGGGCCAACTTAAGCTGAAGAAACCGAATTTTATCCAGGAGCAAGAATTTCACTTGAAGGAAATCAAACAAACCGTACGTTTGTTTATCGGATTCAATTATAACATTTGATATATATTTATTTTTTGAAATTCAGGATAAGGTGACGGGGGTTAAGAACGATTCGTCGGCCAGGGTGAATTCAGCTGCGGCGAAAGAAGAGTCGTCGAGTGATCAAAAGTCAGGTAATTAAAGAATATTAACTATTAAAAGCATCGATTGATGGAGGTCGGGGCTGTTGATTTGGAAATTTGACGAAATTTTGATGTTGTATTAACTGTTTCACATTTATACACCCATTCAGAGAAAGTTAAAGAAAACAATTTGAAAGATAATACCAGCAAAGATAGTGGCAGACCTCGTGTGGCAAACTCGAAGTCAGACGTTCGAACTAAAAGCGACAGCAGAACTAGCAGCGGGAAACTTGCGCCGCCGAGCGGGAAACACGTCGGAAGCACCGGGAGCACGGGAGCGACCAGCAAACGTGATTCGATTGGGTAAATGGAACGAAATTTGATGAAAAAAGACGTGGAATGTAACGGTTTTTGTGGTTTTTAGGACGAAAACGAGCGGGGATAAAGAAAGTCAGCAGCAGGAACTTGAAAAGAATTCGGATAAAAAGAAATACGATGACAAAGTGAGCAGTTCGCGTGAAGATAAGACTAGAGATGAGAAGACAAGCAAAGTATTTCGATTATTATTGTTATTTATTTTATTTTTATTTTAATTGGTTTTTAAAAAAAAAAATTTTAGATGGAGGAACGAAATCGGGGCGATAAAAAAACAACGAGCCAAAGAGAGGATAAAAATTACGAAGTCACGGACGGGGACAGACGACAGTTGAAAGAGAGCGATGTTCAGGAGACCCGCACCGATCGAAGTTCGAGCGTCAGTAGCAATAACAGCAATGCATCTCATAGTCAACGTAGAAGTGCTGAACCAACCGAAATTGAAAGAGGTTAATTTTTCTGCCATTTTTTGTTTGTTTTCGACTGTTTCTTTCATAATTTGATCAATTTTGATCATATTCGATTGTTTTCAATCAATTTTGATCATTTGAAATCAATTTTGATCATTTGAAATCAATTTTGATCATTTGAAATCAATTTTGATCGTTTGAAATCAATTTTGATCGTTTTTTGATCGTTTGAAATCAATTTTGATCATTTGAATCAATTTTGATCGTTTGAAATCAATTTTGATCATTTGAAATCAATTTTGATCATTTGAAATCAATTTTGATCATTTGAAATCAATTTTGATCGTTTTTGATCGTTTTTTGATCGTTTGAAATCAATTTTGATCGTTTTTGATCATTTTTCAATCATTTGAAATCATTTTTCAATCATTTGAAATCATTTGAAATCAATTTTGATCGGTTTTCAATCATTTGAAATTAATTTTGATCATTTTTGATCGGTTTTCAATCATTTGAAATCAATTTTGATCGGTTTTCAATCATTTGAAATCAATTTTGATCAATTTTGATCGGTTTTCAATCATTTGAAATCAATTTTGATCATTTTTGATCGGTTTTCAATCATTTGAAATCAATTTTGATCATTTTGGATCGTTATTTAAATTAATTTTGGTTATTCAAAATAATTAATTAACATAATTTTTCATTGCAGTTACCAAGCGAAGGAAATTGGACCACACGTTAATAACGGGAAAGGTTAGTATACTGCTCACATAGTTCTACACTCAATGGGTCTGCGCACGACCACGACCAATCTATCCGAAGTTTGAGGGAAGTTTGAGATGGAGGGAGGTGTTTAGGAAAAAATATCTCGGTTTTATGTATATATATATATACATACATACATATATATATCATCATCATTGGCAAAAAAAGTTCCACTGCTGCTGGCTGCAGTTTGTGAAGAAGAGCAAAATGAAAATGTTTGCTGTTGCTCCCAATGAGAAGAAGTTTTTTTTTTTAAAATGTCTTCAATAAGTCATCTAATTTGGGTTTATATCCTGGACTGGACTTGGACTTTTAAATTCCATAGTTTTTCACTCTCTCTTGAGATGTTTTGATATCCGTAAAATGAGGAAAATGGATGAACTATTTTTTTATTTTTTATTTTAAAGAAAAAATTTTTCGGAAATAATTTATTTTTTATTTTTTTATTTTTATTTTTTTTTTTACGTTTTTTATTTTTGAATTTTTTTTTAAAAAGTGGAGGAATTTTTTGATTTTTTTGAATTTTTGATTTTTATTTCGAAATATTTTTATTGTGCGAACATGAAGATCAGTGAAATACAAACTTTGCTTCATTGTGATTGGATGAGCGCCATATTGCGAAGTGCCTGTGTTTTAAATCAGTCCGCCGATGAAGGTTTTTGTCTTCCAAGAAGAAATTTAAAAAAAAAAATAAGAAAGATATATTTATCGCATCTCAGGGGGAACAAAACGAAATGATTTCTAGTTTGCAAATGTATATTTCTATTTTTATTGAGAACTGTGCTCTGTATGTACGAAATGTTTGCAAAAAAATGTGATATTGTAACCAAAAACGAAAGGAAAAAAAAATGGAGGAAAAAAGAGAGAAAAAAGAAAAGGAGAAAATAAGAAAACAAGCCAAGAAGAAGAAGAAGAAAATATTGTTTAATGTCGCCGGGGGTTGGGCGGGCAACGAGATTGGAATTTTGGGCCCCCTGTCGTTGGGGCGCTTCGCTTCGTCTCTCTCCCATCAACCTTTTTGAAATTAACCAACGACCGGTTGAGATGATGTCGCGGCAAATTCAAAATCCACCGCCTATTCTCAGCGACGTTGACCGATCATATAAGAATGATGAGGATTCTTGTCGTCCCGCAGAATCTTCGACACGAAGAGAAATCTAAAGATGATAAAGTGAAAGAGAAGATTAGTCGAGAGAAGTCCAGGTCCCGTGAGCCCGAACGGGAATTGCTCAAGCAGAAGGAGAAAAAAGAGAAAATCGAGAGGAAGAAACGAGTGAGCTACCGACAAATTGAAATTTTCAATTTTTCTATTTTTAAAAAAAAAAATATATTTCATATGCAAATTTTATATTTGTGTATGGAATTTATTTTGGTTATTTGTTTTATGATTTTTCCACGGTTTTTTTAAAGTATTTTTTTAGTTTTTAATGATTTTTTTAATGTTTTTCAAGGTTTCGCCATTTTGGAAAATGGCGGCGGCGTGGAAATTTCATGAGATAAATAATTCTTTTTTAGTTTTAACAATTCTGAAAACATTTCTGCTGTTTTAATGTAATTAATATTTTTGTTTGGATGTTGTTTAAGTATTAATTCCCAAGTTGTGTACACATTTTTATCATTTACTGATGTTACTAATGTTGGCATTTTTTTAAAGATTGGTTTGATAATGGAATTTTTGTGTAGCATTTTTGTTAAATATTGTAATACATTTAATGTATTTATAATATATTTTCTTTTGTAACGATTTGAATGTGTTTTATGTTGATTTTTTTTTTTTTCCTTGTATTTTTGTTTTTAATTTAAAAAATATTTTTTTTTGTGTTTGTATAGCAGAGTTGTTTTCTCAAATTGTTTTAATTTCAGTGTTAAAAATGATTTTTTTTTTTAAATTTGTTATTGTTTCAAATTGTAAACTCAATATTTGCGGATTAATCTTATTTAGTTAGCTGAACAAGTTCCGTCATCGTCGGAAGGTAAAAGACGAAAAGACGACAATGGAGGAGGTAAATAATTAAATAAATAAATTGAATATTTTTCTACTCATTTTATTTATTTGCAGGTAAATTATCTCGTCAACACAACGGCGATCCCGATCGAGAGAAAGATTATCACCACAGAGAGGGAAGCGGAGACAAAGATCGCAATCGTGATCGAAAAAATGACGATAAAAAACAATATCCTTTTCGGTTTCATTAATAAGAGAAAATTGAACACACATATATATATATATATATATATTTTTCTTAATTTTTTGTTTACTGACAGTCGAGTCGACGACTCTTTCGTTCGTAGAAGAGAAAAGTTCATGTTGAAGAAAAGCCGAAAATCAACTTGAAAAATGAATTCTTGGAATATATTTTGTTTTCTTTCCTTCTTTTTTAAATTTTATTTCGTTTAAAGAAATAATTCTTATTTTTTTAGCATTCTGCAACTTGTATTTGCTAAATTAAGTGCAAAGAAAGGAGGGATAAAAATTTAATTGAAGTTTTTACCTTTTTCGGTCATGTGTCATTCCACGTTTTTGTTTTTTCCATAGTTGAAAAAAATTATATATATGAAAAAAAAAACGATTTAATGTTAGCAAAATTAGTTTTATTTTATGTACTGTATTATGAACAAAAGTGACGACAGCAAGTTTTGCAAACAAAAAAATGAATTTTAATGGTTTCGTTTATTCATTTGTTAATAAAGATGAATATGATCTGAGGTTAGTTGTCCAAAATATCATCCGATGTCACGTGAGCGATAAAAGCCTGCAAGAAGCCCAAGCCTTCGAGTGTCAACCCGCTGACTAGAAACGGTTGTGGATAGCAATATGGGAATGAATATTTATCACGAATGCGTTGAATTTCCATTAAATTCGTCAATTGCAATGAAAGTGGCGTTTTGTCAATTTTCGTCATTATTAACTGGCAGAAATAGTAATAAAATTTGATTAATTAAATTAAATTTTTTAAAAAAATAGTTATTTTTACAGCGAAAGGTCTTTTGTTGTCTTGTAACATTTCAATCGTACGGATGTCTCGTTTGACTATTCCATTCGAAGCGTCGATAAGAAGAAATGTTCTTCGCAAGCTGTGGAGACAATATGGCAGATGAAACAAAATGGGAGATTCAATTTTCTTCTTGTTTTTACTTGTTTCTGGTGGCTAGATATTTTTCCACCGCTGGTTTGTAATTCTCGGGTTCGTTTTCACCATAGCCAGGTGCATCGACCAATACGAATTTGTCGCCGGCTTGGAAGAAATTCAAAAGTTTCGTGTGTCCCTAGTAAGAATTGGAGATATATTATTACACCACTGAAAATCTCACTTAATTTATATTGAATATCCCAATTACTACTTTTTACTAAATCAAAATTAATTGGGTTTTCCACTGAAATAAACTGATTTCACCACTAGATTCACGAATATGCAATTTTTTCGTTGTCTTACGGGTGTTTTCGATATTCGCACTAAATTTGCGTTGTGCTTGAATAGCGACTGGATTAAGCTCGATTTTCCACAATTACTGCGTCCTAAAAATAAAACCTGAAATTGGAATGTGAATTAATTATTTTGTTTATTTAAAATGGAATTTGTTGTTGATTTTATTTACCTCGGGTAAGTTTGTTTTCGAATAAACGGGATAATGTTTAGGATTATCAAAAACAGACCTGACGAATTTAATTTCATGTTTTTTCGATGATTTGTATAGTGTTTTTGCTTGTTTGATCGTTTTTTCGTCTGCTGTGAAAGGTTTTTCGTCTTTTCTGAATAGAGGGATTTTTAACCATTTCTGTAATTGGTCGGATGGGTCGGAATAAAGGTCGATAGAAGCTCGATTGCTTTGTTTTGCAACGTAGGGATACACCAGTGTATTACTAAACCGAATTAAATCTTTTTTGAATACGAATCGGCTTCTTAATACACAGATCGACATCACGAAACTAGATGTTATTTCATCCGTAAGTATTTCCCCCAGGACCCGGATGTAAATACAAAAGTTAATTTTTAGTTGCTTTGACTTCTCACTAGAGCGCAGTAAACAATTAGAGAAAACTCGATGAAAAGCAAACGGAAAACAAGAAAAGAAAATTTGCACATATTTATTTATTTTAAGCAAACAACAACGCGAAAGGTTTAACTACGGATCATCACATTCGGCTTGTGCCAAGGTATACTATGCAAATTTTAAATGTGGTATCTGGGTCTAACGTTTGAATTAGGTCCAGAAATATCTTGGACAAGCATTGTAGTCAGTCTGCTCAAACAAAGGACATCTGATTGGCCAACTCGATAAAATGTAGTTTTCATTCAAAATGGTCATTTTTGCACTAAATATGCTTCTTTTTTTTGTTTTAACGATTTTATTAGTTAATTAGTACATAAAAAGTGTAGTTTTTGTCTTTAAATGAAGCATTTTGCCACTATAAACTGAATTTTTCTATTAAAGATAATAAATTTTTTCATCAAAGATAATACATTTTTTCATCAAGGATGATGCATTTTTCCATTAAAGATAATGAATTTTTCCATAAAAATGCTTTTTCTTACTAAAAACTTCATTTTCCTGCTATAAACTCCATTTTTCCATTAAAGATAAAGCATTTTTCCACAAAAAATGCATTTTCCCACTAGAAAACAGCATTTTTCTACTGAAAAAGGCAATTTTTCGATTAAAAAAAATGAAATTTTGTATTTCCACACTAAAAATGCATTTTTACCTCGATTTTCACACTCACAAGGTGAAAAATAAACTGTTTTGTGCGTTGTACTGTACCCATAATGCCCAGGTAATGGCAGTTTATAGTTTGCCCCGACTGCGTGACATGTGGCTTTACTACCTGCACTGCAGTTTGAAAAAGTAAATGTTTGATATCTTACTATGATATTCGTGCACACACATCAAACTAAACATGAGAAAGTAGACATGCAGGTTTCACTATATACAATACACTAGAACGACAGTTTGGTCAATATTTAGTGTCTCTGTGGACATCACAGTGGATAAATAAATTGTTTAGTGCACCAATTCCTTCCATTTCTGCAGAAATAAATTCATTTCTTGCAGTAAATTCACTTAAAAAATTCAATCAATTGATTAAATTGATTATGCATGATTTTTGAATTTGGCGCTTTACTTGGCGCAATCTGGTGGCTAACACAGCAACTTTTGTAAATAAATTTAAAATCAACATATTTGTGAAAACTGACGTGAAATCCAAAAATAAATAAATAAATTCCAGACTACAGTAAGAAAGGGATAATATTTAATAATGTTTTAAAGGAAACAGTTGATAGTTTTGACATTGACTGTCTGAATCAGGTTATGCAATAAGATAAGTGATTAATGGAGTTTCTTTAATAAGTCATTTATTTATTTAGTATTTAAAGTTCATACATTCAAAATTGTTGTGTTTTTACTTATTCTCGAGTGGTTGATCCGACTGATTATGGAGTCGAATTCTGCCGAGAATATTCCAATGTTGTTGGCGAAAATAGAGAAAAACAACAATGGCTAAAAATGTCTTTGAAAAAAGAAAAAATATTAAAAGTTGTTTTTTTTTTTGTTTTTTTTGTATTGAATGGTCAAATTTACCTCGAAAAGTGAAATGGGCAATGCTACTAAAACCCACTGATAAATAAATAAGAGAAATTATTAAAAAGTTGAAGGTTTACACGGATTTATAGATTTACTTTGTGGCTGAAAACCGTTGCGAATGTTATAAGGAATACAAGTCGGCACAAAATACTCAAACTAATTAGAACAAGCCAAATTAACAATAGGATTGCCTTGACCTAAAAAAATAAAAAATAAAGAAATAAATATAAAATAAATTTAAAAATTCAATGAAATTTAATGAAATTTAATGAAATTCAATGAAATTCAATGAAATTCAATGAAATTCAATGAAATTCAATGAAATTCCAAAAAATTCAATAAAATTCCAAAAAATTCAATGAAATTCCAAAAAATTCAATAAAATTCCAAAAAATTCAATAAAATTCAATGAAATTCAATGAAATTCAATAAAATTCAATAAAATTCCAAAAAAAATCAATGAAATTTAATGAAATTCAATGAAATTCAATGAAATTCAATGAAATTCAATGAAATTCAATAAAATTAAATAAAATTAAATGAAATTAAATGGAATTAAATAAAATTCAATGAAATTCAAATTTTTTACCCGAATCAGCCAAAATATCAGCAGAATCAAACCAAAGAAATGCAAACTACAGTTGATCGTATACATCGACAATGACACTTTCACCGCTTCAAAAAACACAAGAAAACATTATAATTAAACTAAAAAATAAAAAAATAAAAAAAACTTACATTGAATGAACACTTCACTTTTATCATGGACCATGCTTTTATTCACATTTGCTAAAATGATGACGAGATGTGCACTTATGCTGCAATCCCTTAAAGCCGTTATCTTAACAAAAAAAAAAAAAAAATTATTCGAAAAAATCAAAAAATTCATTTCCAATGTCCAATAAACTCACACACTGATACACAATTATAATGATAACACCGAGTCGAAATGCGCCCCCATCAAACATAGCCGTATTAAGGCGATACATGTTGTATTCTTGAGCCAAAATTCAATGTCGCCAACAAACTAAATTAAAACACACAGGCAAAACACTGAATCAACCCATCTGCCGTGCAATGTCGCAAACTTTCGTACATTTCCGTACGATTTTCATATCTCGCTACTAACCTCCGCAAACAACCCGTCCAGTTTTGAAGCCGGAGACAAGTGTTTCAAGGTTAAAAGGAAACAATTAAGGAAGCCATCAGTTTTGATTTGGAAATCTCACCGCAAGTTAAGATTTACATTTTATTTTATATTTTATTTCAAATTTCAAATAAAAAGTGTTTACAATGTACAATAATGTATATTACAACGTCACGATTAGGCATTTAAGATACCGAACGACCTGGTATAGCGAAAACCTGGAATAAAAGACAACTCCAGGTTTTCGCTATAACAAGCCGGTCGCCATTTTACTCTGTGCCTCATGATTAAATTTGCTGATTAAATTACGTCATTATGAAATAATTATTGCGTGACGACCGGTCGCGGCCAGTCTGTGCCCATTTTTCTTCTGTATCGCGTTTTGACTGGGATCACCAAAAGCCAAAAAAAAGTCGACATGCTCATACAGATTCCGAGGAATAATAAACCTAGCTTGAAACTTCCGGTTTCGTCTTTGATGTACCCTGGTGTCAAAATTAAGCGTTCGTTAGTTTAAATATTTTTAAATGAATTAAATTTAATATTTGAATTATTTACCAACAGTTACAGGTGTTATCAAACTGAGCAGACCTTGAGACGATCTTACAATACCAAAAGACGATGCTATTTTATTAGTTCCGTGGTATTCTGAGAGTAGGACCGGAATAAGCATGTAGCAAGCGCCGGAAAACGCACTGTGGATGACAATGCATATGGACAACCACATGTAGTCGGAATGCGCGAGCATAGCAACCAATGACGCAGTTGAGAAGCATGTGCTGAAAAAGTGAGAAAAAGCATTAAAAAATACAAAGAAATGAGAAAAAACATTGAAAAACACAAAAAATGAGAAAAACATTGAAAACAACAAGTAAAAATGAGAAAAACATTGAAAACAACAAGTAAAAATGAGAAAAACATTGAAAACAACAAGTAAAATTAAGAAAACCAATGAAAAAGAGAAAAAAAAGAGAAATAAACGTTAAAAAAAAAAAAAAAAAAGAAGTAAACGTTGAAAAAAAAAAAAAAGAGAAAAAAAAACATTGCAAAACATAAAAAACTTAGAAAAATCACTTAAAAATGAGAAAAAGGACACTGCAAAACATAAAAACGTACAAAAAACACATAAAAATGAGAAAAAACACATAAAAATGAGAAAAAAAACATAAAAATGAGAAAAAACACATAAAAATGAGAAAAAAACATTTAAAACCACAAAACTCTCAAATGATTACCACATAATAAGACCGTTGTGTTTTTTCATAAAATTACGATCGAAAAACCAACCGAACACCAATCGTCCCATTAGGTCACCACTAGCGGCAACTAAAAGCAACAAGCCCGCCGCAGTGGACGAATATTGCAACTCCTGTGCATATGGCGGAATGAAGAAAAGCGAGACGGGATAAGCGCACGCAATAAATACTGTGGCAAGAAGAACCACCACGAACACCGGGTTGTAGAGCAATGCGAAATCGATGAACATGTAGTGTTCGACCCAACGACAACACAAATTCGGGTCTTCCCGGTCCGCCAACGAGTATCGGCCCTCCCGCCATTCCGTGTGACGTCGTTGAGTGATGCGCCGTTGAATCTGAAAATTAAAATATTTGATTCAAATATTTAAATAGAAATTTAAATTAATTTTTTGATTTTTATTAATTTTTAACTGTTTTATAGGTCTGTTTTGGTGTTTTTTCGAATCGTTTCAGTCGTTGCGATATGACGTCATCGTGCGGGACGTGGGTCATGGCCGATCCCCAGTGGATGACGACCGGTGCTGAGGCTTCGTGTTGGGGTCGGGACATTTTCCGTTTCATGAGACTCAGTTCGGGCTCACGATACAACAGTGCACCGGCGCATGCGTGCATTAGAATTCCTCCTTGGATGAGCAAGGCGCCTCGAAATCCGTATTCGTCCGTTAGAGCGCGCATTAATGGCGGGTGGATGAAGGTGCCGATCGACGTGCCGGACAGGGCAAAACCGATCGCCATGACTCGCTTTTTTTTGAAGTATTTTGAGATTATGAGAAGACCGGGAGTGCAGGCTAAACCGGCACCAATTCCTTGAAATAGAACAAATTATTTGATTATTACAAAAAATACACTAAAAAAAACGCAGAAAAGTACAAAAAACACAAAAAATACTCAAAATGTACGGAAATAATACAAAATATTCAAAAAGAGAACGCAAAAAGTACAAAAATGTACGGAAATAATACAAAATGTTCAAAAAGAAAACACAAAAAGTCCAAAAATATAAAAAAGTACTGGAAAAATGTAAAAAAAAAGTACCGGAAAAATATAAAAAAGTACCGGAAAAATATAAAAAAGTACCGGAAAAATATAAAAAAGTACCGGAAAAATATTTAAAAAATACCGGAAAATACAAAAAAAGTACCGGAAATATTCAAAAAGTACCAGAAAAATTAAAAAAAATACCGGAAAATATAAAAAAAGTACCGGAAAAATATAAAAAAAAGTACCGGAAAATGTAAAAAAAAAAGTACCGGAAAAATATAACAGAAAGTACCAAAAAATGTAAAAAAAAAATACCGGAAAAATATAAAAAAAAGTACCGGAAAATGTAAAAAAAAAAAAAAGTACCGGAAAAATATAAAAAAAATACCGGAAAATGTAAAAATACACTAAAAAACTACAAAACATACAAAAAATATACAGACAAATACAAAAGGAACAGAAAAATACAAAGGAAGTACCCAAAAAAACAAGAGAAAGCAGTACACAAAGAAAGTACAAAAATAGACAAAAAATTCACAAAAAAAGTACAAAAAAACCACAAAAATACACAAAGAAAATACAAAAATACACAAGAAAAATAGATCTAATAAAATAAAAAAATAAAAAAATATTTCATATTATAATTGCCTGCTATGACGAACATGAAAAACATGTACAAAACGCTGTTAGCAAAGAAACAAAGACATATTCCCAATCCACCGAGGAAACTACCAACAAAAGACACCGATCGACAAGAGAAAGCGATCGACAGCGACCCAGCAAACACACCTGCAATTTAAAAATACAAAAAAATCATCAAATTTAATTTCATTCTATTTATTTCATTTACCGGAAAGCTCCGAATAAATGCCGGGGCGGTTAACATATTTTTCGACCCAACCGCAATATGGCCCCGGCAATAATTCGAAGTACAGTCGAGCCTCGTTATAACGAATCGCAAGAAACCCGAAAATATTTTTGTTATAACGAAAATTCGTTATAAAAAATTACAGTACAAATTTTTTTTTTTTAGTTTTGTAACTGAAAACAAATTCATGTTTATCATAAAAAGGGCTTGTGGGTATTAGAGTGTTCTTACAAACTTGTTCTTTATAACGAATAATTCGTACTATCGAAATTTGTTATATCGAAATTTTTTAAAATGGTGTTCTATGGGAAACCAACCAAGTCATCTAAAAAAAATTCGTTATAACAAAAATTCGTTATATCGAGATTCGCTATAACGAGGTTCAATTGGTATTTCGGTAATTTCGATTTTTTTGGATCTCACCACAACCCACAGTCAACGCGGACACAACCGACGGTATCATTGAAATCTCCGTGTGTTTGCTATCCGGAAAAGCTTTTTCCACGTCGTTATAAATCGCGCCAAAAGTCCTGCTCATTCCTACCAGCAAAGCAAAGATGAGGAAACACGAAAAAACACAAAACCATCCCCAGCCACCGTCCGGAGCAACATAATTCACTTCTGTTCTCTTTGGGTATTTAAGTTTCTCTGCTATCGAAATTTGGGACACATTTTTATCCACTTCAAACGATTCTTTTCGTTCAGTCATTCGATTACATTGGATTTAACAACACTGTGATGCCGTCTTCATTTTCTTTGTTATTTATTCAGTATATTCTTTAAAATAAAACCAAATCGAAAAAATAAATGCTTTATTTTTTGTCAAACGGTGGCAGCAGTGTATTTTTACCTCGAGATTTTGTCTTTGAATGACGTCATTCAGAACAACATGGCGTCTTCGGTTTGAATGAAGGCTTGTTTTCTTCACATGAGATTCAGTATTTCAGTCGTGACACGAAAATAAACAAAAGAAAGATGTCGGGATATGCTAGATATTATTCAGAGGCTGAACAATTCGAGGATAAACGTCCGTGTGCAGGACTTAGAGCGGATTTACGCGATTGCATAATGCAGAGCGATTGTGTGAAAATTGTAAGTTATTTAAAATTTAAATTTTATTTGATTAAATTTAAAATTTAAATTATTCAGCACAAAAAAAGCGCGAAGGAATGCTTATCAGCGAAGGATCCAAGTGTCCCAGACGAGTGTTATCAGCTACGACAAGCATTTTTCGAATGTAAACGTTCTTTGGTGAGTATTTCGTATTTTCCAAAATTCAATTACTAAAATTCTTTTTTTCAATATTTCAGTTGGATAATCGACAACGGTTTCGAGGACGAAAAGGCTATTAGTAATACACGAATTTGTATAATTTAATTTAGTTATGGTTTGTTAAAAAATAAAAATCAAAAATCAAAAAAAGGAAAACAAAATTGAAGTAGTGAAACACTTTAATACATGAAGAAGCTTGCCGATACACTGAAGATACAAGATAAAATCGAATTGACTAGAAGATACAAGTTAATCGTCACTAATTCCTGCTATTTAAAAGTTGTTAAATGATAAAATATAGAATTTTTAATTTATTTATGCTAATTCTCTAAAATTTTTCAGTTTACCCTGAAACTCCAGGCATTCGATGGTAAACGATTGAATTCACCATTTTTAAAACAAATATATATATATAAAAAAGATAAATAAAATAAAAGGAATATGCATCAAGTAAAAGGGAAAAAGCTATTAATTTGAATGTACTGCACAGGTGCGAAATGCCACATTTAGATGACATGTTGGCAAATTCGTTTGAAAGCTGCGACATCCGTTTTAGAAGCTATTTTCATTCCATTTTATTTACTTTTTAGGTTTGACTGCATTTCTGTAATACAAAAGAAAGAAAAAAATTAAATAAATTAAATCTCGATTAAATCTCGATTTATTAAATTTTTTTTCTTTTAAATATTCTACTCACTAAGTCGTAGCACAGATTAAAGCTTACTTCTTCTTAGCTTTGGGTGAAGTAGATTGAAATACGCTACTAGCGGACATTAAGTTTTCGATATACTGGCCAAGCACTTGATTCTCGCTCTTCAGTTTGAGATTTTCCTCTTTGACGCTGTCCACACGCTGAGAAAGGTCTGTATTAAATATAAAAAAAAAGTGTTAAAACAATAACAATAATAAGGGGTTTTACGCAACAAATTTTAATGTAATTTTTAATTTAATCAAAGCAGAATTAACTCCATAGTCCACATCAACTGGGGTAATTTAAGTACCGCTAAGTTACATACCTCCAACTGATATACCCGTAAAGGATTAAATTAGCATTTCGTCTGACTAGGGCGGACGAAATGCTAATCAATTTTTTTGCTTCATTTTTTTTATTTAATTTAAATAACAAAAATTCAAATAAAAACTTAACAAAAAAATCGACAAACGAAAAAAAAACGTCGAAATATCAACAAAGTCTAAAATAACTTCAAAAAAATCGACAAACGTTAAAAAAAACCTTCGTTAGCGGTACATAACGC
This sequence comes from Strigamia crassipes, assembly GCA_034683725.1. Taxonomy (NCBI): domain Eukaryota; kingdom Metazoa; phylum Arthropoda; class Chilopoda; order Geophilomorpha; family Linotaeniidae; genus Strigamia; species Strigamia crassipes. The sequence goes on from JAQFXT010000288.1 coordinate 41,549, forward strand.
AACTATTGGAGTACATTTAATCATTAACCTTTCTTGGTCAGACGAAAAATATACTTTCAGCTGTATATCCGTTTGCGTTATGTACCATTAGTGGTACGTAACTTAGCGGTATATATGCGTTCCCAACTCAACTCTAGGGCAACACAACAGTAAAATAGTTTTTATTTTCGTTCATCAAACTTTAAAGTACTATGCACAGATCGATCCGTCTCGATGATTCAAATCTAAGGAGTTATAGTTTTTCTAGATCGGACGCCATTTGCAATAATGTTTACTTTTTAAATTTACACCAGTCTAGAGAGGATTATTTTTTCTTGGGTTATAATTCGTGATTTAAACCTTTGCAGATAATTTAATCTAAAAAAATGGCTTATAATCTGTTGCGTGAAACCCTCTAACATTTAAAAAACGTTTCAAAATGACCATCCAAAGTGTTTTGCAATTCAAGCACTTGCGATATAAGCCGCGATTTCTCTTCTGCTTCATCCGGACTAATATCTGGATCTAAACCTAAAAAAAAAAAAAAAAAATTGGTTGAAATTAAATTAAATTAAAGCAGACGAGTGATTTACTCACTACTGTGTTGGGGACTGTTGCTCCCGTTAGTGAATGTAGATGGAATTGACTCTAAGCTTCGACCTTGCGCCAATCCGACTTCATCTGAATACGACGGCGGTTCGCTGTCGTCAGAAATGACAGCTAAAAAAAAAAAAATATGTAATAATAATTAAAATTAAATTTAAAAATGTTTATTTTTTACCTTGTGGATCATCGTCCGCCAAGGGAATGTTGTTAATTTCGTCTTCCAATCTGTTGATCGACATTTTTGAATCTGGAAATTAGAAAAAATGAATCAATTTGCATTCGAGAACGACAAATCGGCCATTATGCATGAAATTGTGTTTTTTCTTTGTTTTGGGTACGTTTTATCAATTAACAATAAAAATACACGTTCTTATTTCGTTCGCGAGATTTAAATTTACCTTTAGAGTGCAATCGGACAACTGAAATTCGTTTTTTCTGATCTGGCTCAGCAGGCAAGAGAAAATTTCACCCAACTGGCCGCCATTACCGCACAACGAATCATCCAGAGCTCGGCTTGTGCTTCTACTTCGTTGTAGTTGAGAATTTCTGACGTCAATCAGATCGGTTTTAATATTTTCCATACCGGTTGAGAATGTAGGAAACTCGAGTTAAAAAAAATTAAATCATTTTGATTGGACCGTATAAAATCAATCAACCAATCCAAGCACTCATTTGATGACGTCTAGGCAACAGCACCTGGAAAAGCATATCGAAATGACAGGTGAAAATAGAGACCATCAGATAAGAACTTTCTTGAGAACTTAAAAAAACTCAAATCTTTTTTCCCGCGAAAAGAATTCCATTAATGATTTCGTCAAAATTTAAAATTAACTCAGTTTCCACCACTTTGCGAATTCCATCCACTCATTTCTACTTTATCTCGACTCAAGAGTCGTAAGTCGATGACGTAATTTCCTCTCCGACTCAAACGCAGATTTAATTAATGATGACGTCGAACTTTTATTTCTAGATACCCAGATACATCCATTAATCGGTTACTCACTCCTGCAATCGAGCCAAAACGACAACCCGAGCCCAAACACGCGAAAGGACAGACGACGACGGCTGCAAGTTCACTTACTGTCTAACTACACCATATTTTAAAGGTAAATAGCCTGTAAATCTGTTTTCATGTGCATTTTGGGTTAGATAAGTGTGAAATCGGATGTAAGTGATGTTTTAAAACAGCCAAAATTTACTGTGAGTCCTGGGAAATGATGTCGTCACCTGAGCCCAACTTTTGGCATTTTGCCTCGTAAAATGTATCAGAATGGGTTTTTTATTCACAGGTACGAACGAGGTAAATAAATAGCACATCTTTGACTTTTGGCTCGTGCTTTTCAATTTAATTAAGTAGAAAAAAAAATCAAAATAAAATATTTTTAAAAAAAAAAATTTTTTTTGATAAAATTGTGAAATTTTGAAATTTTTTTAATTCAAAAAATCCAAAAAAAAATTAAAAACTAAATTTAATAAAGTCTTAAAATCGGTGTTAAAAGGGTTAAAAATAAATTACCGGTATGTAAAATAAAAATAAAAACTTTTTATTATTTTAATTTAAAAAAAAAAATTATTTTATTTATTTATTTATTTATTGAATGTCGAAATTTAAATATTGTCAGTTTATATCGAATTAAAGGTGAAAACCGCTTAGAAAAATAATTAAAAATTCAAAAAAAAAAAAAAAAATGAACAAAATGTCGATTTGTAATTTTTTTTTTTTTTTTAATTTAAAAAAAAAAAAAAATTAAAAAAAAAAAAAAAAAATCAGTCGAGTCACAAAATGTAGTTATTAATTAAATTTCATATAGAAATTACAACGAAGCGAATTCCTAATTAAATGAAAACGAAATAGAGCACGTAAAGTTTTATTTTTTAATTTTCCAAATTATTCTAATTCAAAAATTCTAATTCCAAAAATATTTTCCAAACCTCTTGAATTAAATTCCCAACTACTGCAAACAAACACATACACACACACGTCATTTAGATCGCTATCATACCCAAATAAAAGCTTGTGACCTCCTGAGAAAGGAAGTGCAAAAAGCAGCAAAATAATGCACAATTCGTCTGTTAGTGGCTAAAACATGAATGAATTTGATTGAAATTAGAATTTGGAGTTGAAAACGAAAAAATTTGATTAAAGTTGTAGATTGATGGAGTTTTCGTCTTAACTAGATTTTTCGGCATAATGGGGAGCATTGTACACACTTGTGGCAGCCATGGCGACGGAATAGAAGTTGGGAAATTGAGTCAAATGGAGTATTTCCTTTCTCAAGTGGGACAGATGTTTAAAGGGGACAAGACATCCATTTTGGATGTGGATAAAAAAGAAGGAATGGGTGTGACTTTGAAATGCTACCAAATTTGAAGCTAGGCCTTGTAGATTCTAAATTATTGATATCTTAGTGGGATATTGCTTAATAAAGTTTGGAAATGGGTGTCATTTCTCGAGAGGTATTCGGGGATGAAGGAATTTTAATTTCTAGAATGTTCTCTCTTGCTAAGATGACTTTTTGCTTTTATATTTTTAGCTGCCTCCATCGAAGATTTTTTTTTTTTTTTTTTTTTTTTTTTGGTTTCTGTCTTCTGTGCTTGTCAGCTAGAAATGTGAGAAGAGCGAACATTCCACGGGTGTTAAAAGGTAAAAGGTTATTTATTTTATTTATTTATATTTTTTTTATATTGGTTTTTGTTTATTTATTTTGTTTTATTTTTGTTTATTGGTTTTTGTTTATTTTATTTTGTTTTATTTTTGTTTATTGGTTTTTGTTTATTTATTTTGTTTTATTTTTGTTTATTGGTTTTTGTTTATTTATTTTTGTTTATTTATTTTTGTTTATTTATTTTTGTTTTATTTTTGTTTATTTCACTTAGCTGGTGTTTTAATTATTTTATTTTGGTTATTTTATGTTGTTTATTTCATTTTATTTTGTTTATTTTATTTTATTTATTTTATTTTATTTGTTTTATTTTATTTTATCTATTTATTCACTTTATTCACTTTATTTACGTTATGTAAAGTGCGTCTAGAAAGTTTGTAGAATTGACGAAAAATTGAAAAAAAATTAACTTTTAATACTTGGATTTAATTTTTTTTTTAAATTAGGATTATTAGTTATATTACTCGAATAACGTCTGATAAAATTTTCAAAGTGATTCGATAATATTTATTTAAAATATCAACATTAGAGAGTTTGCGCAAACAATTTCTTATGCTTATGATCCTTCCTTATGAGTTTGCGCTAATTCTTTTTCTACGTAGATTTATTTTATTTATTTGTTTCTATATTTATTTAATTGTGTTTTTTTTTTTTTTTTTTTAAATTTTTTTTTTATTCTTTTGTTTCGTGGATTGACTGCACTTCCACTAATGGTTGAATTATTAGTGTTGGCTCTTAATCGGGTTTCTATGTGAGGGATCGATGACTGGTTAACGGGATGTAAGTTAAGTCTCATTGATTAACATGGGATTCGATTTGAAACCACCAGGCATATTTTTCTTTATTTGGGCCATTAGTGACTTGAATTAGTTTGTTTCATTTCCATCAAATTAAAGTGAAATAGTTTGAATTTTTTTTTTTTTTTAAATAAACGCCGGGGTTTTTATATTGAGAATTGTTTTGGTTGTTTTTCTTGTTTTTGTTTTTGCTTTTCTGGCCGTGAAAACTTCGTTTATGAATGGTCTATCCGTTGCGGCATTAAAAGTTGCTGTTAATAGGGCTTAATTTCCTGGAAAAAATAACGTAGTTTGGTGCAAATTAAGGAAATGGATAAAGTGAAACTATTTTTCATTAAATGCTCGCTGTTTTTCCACTAAATTTCACTCTAACTGCGGATTTAAGCCGACTGCTGTCGTGTTTTCAGATGGGGCTTAAAGAGGTGAGACAAATTGACCGATTAGAGATTGCGAGATTTTTAGATGAACAATTTCAAAAAAAAAATAATAATAATAATAATAATAATAATAATATTAAATTAACGTAACGTAACGACACATTTAATACGTTTGACGTATCGTTACGTTACGTTACGATACGTAACGTCATGCCAACCGGAAGTTGCATGACGTAACGTAACGTTTTGCTGAATTTTCTTTTTTCTTTGATTTCTTCTTCCACACTTTTAATGTCATGGTTTTTGATTTTTTTTTTTTTTTTTTCTTGAGAGATTTATTTTGATAAGAATTTATTACCTCGAATAAGAAATTTTTTCAAATTTAATTTTTCAAATTTATGAGCCCAACTTTTACATTTCGGTTTCGAAAGTTTTTTTAATTGCAGAGATGAATATGTGGTAATTAATGAAGAAAGATGTCGTTCCATTTTTAAAATATTGACCCAATTATTAAAGCTCTTATGATATTTTTTTCCCGCCCCACAATTTTCTGTAATTTTTTTATTTTTTATCTCGACATTGTGCGGAGCTTGCATCCGGCCCCGGCCGCAGCAAGTCGATCTTCCGCCGCCTGAAAAGTCGCCCATTCCCGGTCGAAGCAAAAACCACGAAATCACAGCCGAATTCTATCCGATTCGACATTTCGCGAGTTGTGTGTCAACAATTAGCGATGATGTAAAAAATACCGTATACAAATTAGGTGATTAGCCGAAATAATGACATACGGATGGTAGATCTGCGTGATTATGGGAAATTGTGGATCGCAACATGAAACAAGAATCTCATTAATGATAATTGCTTTATATTCCATTGCTAAATTATTACCCGTCATGCATCGCGCCCGTGGTTTGCATCATTGATTGCAGGTGGCATTAAACTTGATTCCCTTTGCTAAAGCGTTTATTATTCGGTTATAGAAAAAAAGAAATTGTAGCAAATAAAAGGATTGTTTGTGCTTAAAACTTAATTTCTTAGTGATGCTTGTAGGCCACCACCAGGGTTTCGACTCATTCATATTTTTTTTGTTTGTTGTTGTAATGGTTCTCTGTAATTTACTCTTGTTTCACGACCTACAAACTACTGACCTTGCTTTTTAGGGAAAGAAAGGTGCAATGACATAAAGGAGATTCAACTCTTGGGTTATGTTTGTGTCAATTTCAAGGAAGAGTGTGTTGAGTTAAACAGAATCAAATCTGTGTTAGAATTAATTACAACGAAATCTGTTTATTTTCATTAATTAAAAAAATTAAATTTTCTGGCACATTGCATGTGGACAAGTGAGCCATGTGATAAAATTTTAAAATTCGTTATAACAACGGCTTGTGGGTATTAGAGTGTTCGGAAAAAAACTTGTTCTTTATAACGAATAATTCGTAATATCAAAATTTGTTATATCGACATTTTTTTTAACATGGTGTTCTATGGCTAACCAAGTCATCAAGAAAAATTTCGTTATATAAAAAATTCGTT